>CATIWO010229062.1:0-19072 GCA_949673435.1 Macaranga tanarius | reverse complement strand
TCTTCCTTATAAATTTTATTTTTAAGTTTTATTTTAAGATGTATACTTTAATAATATTACATTTTAAACATATAAAACAAAATGATTATAATTTGAACATATAATATAAGATGATTATAATAGTACAATTTTATAATATATTAACTTATCAATAATTGATTATAAACATTATAATTTATAATACATCATAAAAAATTTAAAATAATAATTTTTTGTAAAATTTTTGAAATATACATACTTACACAAACACACAAATATATATATATATATAGTAAATTATCGGTTCTGATTTCGGTTCGGAGTAATTCGGGACGGTTCGGTTCGGTGAACTCATTATCTCCAGACCCGCCCGGAAAAAATTTTCGAAACAGTTCGGTTCAGAGAAAGTCAAACGGTCAACAGATATTTTCGGTTCTGGAGATTTTCGGTTCGATTTTTTGAGACAGTTCGGGTTCTCAGCGACCCGCGCTCAGCCCAACCATGGACACACTATATCTAATCATATATATATATTGATCACTTTTATCCAATTTGAATGCATGGACCTGTAAAGGAAACAAGCTCGTCGGATATACATATATACCTTCAAACTTACTTACCTTTTTTTTCATCTTTTAACGAGTCTTATAACCAATTTGCATTATAATTAACTTTGTCTAAACTTCATGAGCTAACCAATTTGCATTATAATTCAAAACTGCAATCTCCTTCAGACAGACTATCCTTAATTATCAAGAAAATTCACAGAAATCTTAGATACCTTAACATGTATTTGGAAAAATGTCATACTTCAAATAGATCACCTCAGATATTTATTATAATACAGACTAATCAGCCAATTAATGGAGTGGATGGTTTAATGCCCTTGCAGCTTTCTGTCTATATTTTTTCAAGTAAGCTCATGCGACGACTAGAACTTTGCCATGAACTCATGCAACGACTAGACATTTTACTCCATGCAAATTTGTCCAAAATTGCTGTCCAAGGGGACTTTTATATAATTAATGCAAAGTGGGCAAGCAAGCTAACCTTGAACACCAGAATGATAAACTCCAAGTCCAAGCCAATAAGCACAGCCTTAGATCATAAAAATTAAGGTAAACTGGTACAGATCCTCTTAGTATCTGCATCATCACAAGTTAAGTTTCTTGTACACAACATGTTCTTTTCTTTTTCTTTTTTTGTTATGCAAGAACATGCATCATATGAAATGACAGATATCTCATTTTCGACTACTATCAAATATGGGTTCTCTATGACTATAACACACTCTACAAAGTAAATGAGAGACTGATAAAAAAAAAAAAAGTAGGTATGTTTTATTTATTTCTTTTTGCTTAAATTTATATTAAAATTTAAAAGGGAAGAGGTACATTTAGGCCCTTCATGTTTGTTCCAGAGTTTAGATAGGCCCTCAAAAGTTTTTTTTTTTTTTTTTTGGTTTAAACACAAATTTAACATTACTGAATTGGATCATTTAGCCCCTTTAAAAAAATTTTGACATCTAAAACAATTGCAATATGATCCTTAAAATTCATTTTCTGTCAAAATATTTTAATTTTTTTAAATCAATAAAAAATTACCCTTAATTTTTTTTTATTAATAGTATAATTCCTAAGAAAAATTATTTTACTTAATTATAAATTTTTCAAAATTAAATTAAAAATAAAAATTTGAATGAAAATGAAATTATTTATTATTATTATTATTATTATTATTTTTTTTTTAATTTTTTATTTTATTTCTTTGATTGTTGTGTTTGATTTATGTGCAAGTTCAACTTTATTAATTTATTTCTTTGGTGTAAGAATTGCCGAACTTGAAATAAGGTGCATCAATTTTGTAGCAAAATTTAAACGCTTCTTCCTACCATTCTTTTAATGTTTATATTTTATTTATATTATCAGTAAAAACTAATTATTTAAATAACGTTTGACTAATTAATATAATTAGTTATCAAATACCAGTAAAAATTTACTAAATTAATTGAACAAATAAAAAAATCAAAATCATAAATTAAAATTATTAGAAATTAAAGGAAAAGAGCTACAATTACATAAAAAGATTGAAATTATGAAACAATTATACTTTGTTTTAATATAAGTAAAACCAATTACATGCTCATTATTAAGCAAATTATGTATTTCATTTCATTAGGATCGAGCACATACAATCTTCAATTACAAACACCCAAAAAAAAAAAAAAAACTAGAAATCATTAAATCACTTCTCAAAAAAATCATTAAAAAAAACCTAAATCTACCAAATCAGGATGGACATGCTTCAACACCCTGAAGATATAGATCTTGTACATCTCCGTGTTTTTTTTTACATTCTCTTATTTCTTGTATCTAGTCGGCGCTGCTTCACCTTCCTTCAGCAGCTTCTTCCCAGCCTTCGACTTCTTCTTCGCCTTTGATGCCTTCTTCGTTGGCTTCTTCCTATTGATTTCTTCTATGTATTTGGTGCCATTTTTTCTAGAGAAAAAGTTATTGAAGTAGATCAATGTGGATTCAAAATCACCACCATCATTAGTGTGAGTTATTGAAGCAGATGTGGATTCTTGTTGTTGTTGTTGTATTAGATGTGGATTTCATAAAAGTGGTTGTGTTTCTGATGTTTTTTATTTTTTTGGAGATATGTGTTTGTGATGGATTGATGGTGGTGGCGTTGTTGTGGATTTTATGAAAGTGATGGTGGTGTTGGATTTGGTGGTTAGTAATAGCAGCAGTGGTGGTGTTTTTATGGAGATATTAGTTGAAGATGCTTGAGAGAGATGGTATGGATGAAAGGATGATTTAGTAATAGGGATCTATTTGAAATTTGTTAAACTTTAGACTTATTCTTAAAATCAATTTAAGGGTATATTTAGAATTATAATTTAATATAGAAAAATTGACAATTAAATAAAATAAATTTTCAAGAATTATATTATTAATTAAAAATAAAGGATAATTTTTTTTATTGATTTAAAAAATTTAACATATTTTGATAAAAAATTAATTTCAAGGACCATATAGGACCATATTGTAATTGTTTTAAATATTAGATTTGTTTGAAGGGGCTAAATGACCTCATTCAGCAATATTAGGTTTTTGTTTACTTCAAAAAACTTTCAAGGATCTATGTAAACTTTTAACTAAACATGAAGGTCCTAAATGTACCTTTTCCCAATTTAAAATCTAATATTCGCAAGTTCATTCCCTAAACCTAAAGACATAAAGAACCTTCTCTCCAATTTCCAAAATTTATGGCTTAAATGAGCAAAAGCAACTAAAGGGTTAAGGTGTAGAATTTTACTTTAATTAACATATGCTCTTAAAAAAAAAAAACGCATTAATATATTGCTAAATTCCAAATAAAAAAATTAATTTTTTTATTTATGACGAATTTGAAAATTTGTATTGATTCATAATTAGTCACTAATTATACAAATATTATTTTTCTCCAAATTTAGCTGTACATCATTTTTCATCACTAATTTATAATTCCATATCAAATTTGCTAACCAAATGTGCCAGCAAGTTGCATTGGAAGTAAGGTTGAAGTTGCAACCAATTTGGCATTATTATAATTCAACCTCATTCCATATTTCAATCTCCTTCGAACATATTATTTTTATCGAATGCAGGCCATACTTGTAAATTATATAAATCTTATAATACAGACTAATTAGCCAATTGGAGTGGTTGGTCCAATGCAGTTGCAAGTCTCAGTCTATATATATATTTTCAAGTAAACTCATGAAATGACAAGCGGTTTACTAATCAACAATCGAGCTTTCATCTAACAAATTTTGGGCATCTCACAATCTACTGATCGGTAGATCTGCAGCAAGTCTTCATTTGTTCCATATTAACAAAGTCTTGGGAGTTGGCACTTCATTAGTTTGACAAGGGAAGACTTAAAAATTTCTATCCTAGTAATGGCCATAATTATGGAGAGTAATTCAAAATTAATAATACTTTGTAAAGTAGTTCTTTTTAATTTTTCTGAAGAAAAAGTAAATAATAATAATATAATATCGTCTTCCTTATATTGTAGTCACTTATCACATATCTTAATATTTTTTGGTATAAATCAATGCCTTATTATTTGTATACTTTCTAAACTAGTTGTTAACGAATAATTATCGACAATGGAGTCATCTTTACCTTCATCTTGTAATTGTTTCTTGTTGTTTTCCATGCTCATACTCTGTCATTTCATCATAGCATTTTCTCATTCGTCTAGACAGCCACGCTGCCACAATAATGAGAGGTCTGCCTTGTTGCAATTCAAGCAAAGCTTTGTCAGTACCAATAGTTGCCATTATTATTATTTTGATTATGCAAAAGCTGAAACATGGAAATTAGGAGAAAGAGGTGAGTGCTGCTCGTGGGCTGGTTTGGAGTGTGATAATAAAACCAATCATGTCATAAGCTTGGACCTCAGCAACAGTTGTCACTTGGATACTCTCAACTCCAATAGCACCCTCTTCAACCTTGTTCACCTCCAAAGGCTTACTCTTGCCTGCAACAACTTCGCCTTTTCTTTAAATACCACCAGAAATAGGCAGTCTCTCAAGCCTAACTCATCTCAACCTCTCCTATTCAAGATTCTCTAGCCAAATCCCACCACAACTCTCTGATCTGTCCACCTAGGTTTCCCTCGATCTATCTTATAATTATGACTTGAAGCTCCATAAGCCTGCTGGTTTGAGAGGTGTAGTTCAACACATGATTAATTTAAAGGAACATCATCTGCAGACGTGGACATTTCTTCAAGGGTACCAGCTGATTTCTTGGCAAATTTCTCATCTTTAGAATTTCTCCATGTTGATGGATGTGGACTGATTGGTGAAGCTATTTTCTAGATTCCGAATCTTCAAATTCGATCTGAGTTATAATCCAGTTCTTATAGTTCACTTGCCTGACTTCCAATTCATGAGGAGAAGTCTACTATGTAGAATATGTGGAGGACTCAATTGAAAGAAACTTATTTTATTATACTAAATAGAACTTGTACAATACTCACACTAACACTTCACCGACTCATAGACAAATATTTATTATTGGATACTTATTTTCTTGCATGCACTGTAACACCCCTACTATCATCAATTTCATTAGTATACTTAACCTAAGAATTAATAATAATAGAGATATTACCTTCTTGTCCAATAAGAAGCTCTTACTACTATAAACACTGACATTACTACATATATAACTCCAATATAATATATAAGAATACCATCCATAACCTTTGTATCTATTCACACTTATTTTTATCAATACTAGAATATGGAATTTCAAATCTTAAATTTTCACTAACATAATAGATAGGTATTAACACATCCTTTCTGACAATAAGTCCAATGAACCTCTAGTCAAAATAACTCATCAAATAAATAACATACAATGGTAGACTTTTAATACATTATCATCAATCCTTTTTAACCAATACCACCACAATATGAACATCCCTGTCTTGTGTTATCCACAATTATATAGCCCCAAATGATTTCAAATGACATGAAACATTTTTAATAAGATAACATTCCATAAATATAAATATCAGTACCACATCCCCATCATACCAAAATAAAATATATACAACATATGTACAAATCAAGAGTACTAGATGCCAAGAAAAATGACTCTCTCTAAGTCGGATATTGAGTTGACAAGATGATGGTGGAGGAAGTAGGATAGCTCACATCCCAGGCTATACCCTCTCAACCTCACTAGCCTCTAGGTTTAAAAATCTCTCAATGAAAGTGCAAAAGGGTGTATAATGGCCTCTAGCAAAAAGTCAGAACGATGCAGGTGATTGTCACTGTATCACACCCACGTGAGGGTGACCTGGACGTCGGTGGAGGTGGCGTAAAGAATGCAGAGGGTCATACATTTACTATCCAAATGCTCCTCTAAAATGGCAGATGTAACATACGTGTCCTTGAAGGATATTTATATGTAATTAAATGATAATTAAGAATTTGATTTGCTTATATTAAATTGATGTTGTTAGGAGTTAATTATTATTATTTTTATGAGGAAATAAATAAAGTATAATGAAGAAATACAAATGAAATGTTGGATTAAATTGAAAAGGATGTAAGGATGTATTTGAAAGAATTAAGAGAGGAAGGATGAAGAAATAAAGAAAAGGAAAGAATGAGGACTAAAGTGGAGATTTTTGGGAAGAGTTGTTGGTTGCAAAGAATATGTATGGATAGAGAAAAAGAAGAAGAAGAGGAAGAGAAAGAAGGAATAGAAAAAAAGAAAGAAGAAGAGAAGGAGAAGAAAAACGGACTACTGTAGCTAGGGTTATGCAAACAACAAGATTTTTAAGAATCGAACTTCAAATCATATGGGTGGCTATAATTTCTTGAGTTTCTTTTAGTTTTTCTTTAAATATATTGAATAAATGATTAAGATTTTTGGGATGAATATTATAGATCTAGAGTTGAAATTCTTTCTATTAGGGTGCATATTACAATGAACTGATGTTATGAATGTTGTATGAATTAGTGGTAGTAATTTTATAGGATTTTTGTGAGATTTGGTATAATTTTTTACAACTGTTGAGCTGTGACCAGGCGGTGCCTTATCGATAAGGTGACGCCTGATCACCAATGAGGCGGTGTCTCATTGAGTTAGGGCGGTGCCTCAGTAGAGGCTCTCACCATTGTATCAGTGAGGCAGTGCTTCTGTGGTCCATTCTGCACCCTGAATTGTTTAAATTTAAAGAAATTGAGGTGTAAACTTGAACTAAACATTAGAATAACATACATGAGCAATTGGGGTGTTAAAAATATTAAAAACTACAAAATTTCATGAGATTGATGCTCCAAAGACTGAATTTTAAAATGAAATAAATCATAAGACATGTGAAGGTTGTATAGTTATGAGTCTTAGACAAAGAGACTAAATTTTATGAGGCAAATCAATAAAATTTCAAAAATTTTATGAGTAAATAATGAAAAAATATAATTATACCCTTACAATTAATGTGAATATTATATAAACATTATGTTGATCAATACATGAATAAGTAAGGGTTGTGTCGATATATATATGTATGAGATGAGTTGGGAAAGATGAGTTGGCCACTCAAATTATAACTGTCTTTGGAACAATGCAGGGATTCAGAGATGCTTTTGGGGTGGATCCTTGTGGTTATATTATATGTATACGAGGTTATTGTGAAATGATTCGGTGAACTGGCTAGTGTGGACTATGAGAATAATAATTGTGTTATGATGAGAGATATGTATTGTACTATTATTGTTAATTATAGGAGGAGTGGAAATAAAGTGAATTTAATAAAAATATCTATATAAGTTTAATTATTGAGAAAAACACAATCAGTAATAAACAAGGTTGAATGCCTAAAAGAATGTAAATCTCAACTCTAGAGACAATTGGATGAAATAAATTATCAAAGAAATTAAATCATGAAAGTATATTACATTGCTAAAAAAAAAAACTGATAAGAACTCCCCATTTATATGTAAATCGGGGAGTTAAGACATCAAGTATATTAAATGCAAAAGATATGAATTTCCATTTAAATAGAAAACTAATAAAGTAATTTATCAGCCTAGAGTATAAGTTATGGAAGGTTTATATGAAACTTCAGTGAGTTCACTATGAAACATATAACTGTTGAATTGTACTTTTAAGAAAATTCATGAATATTATAATTGAAAGTTTATGCAACGGAATTATATTCAATTCTTTATATGATTACTAATGAATTGATTTAATTAGTTATAATGAGATTTGATGATGCATATGGACATATAGACACGATATCAATTTCAAATCCTTTGAATTATGATAGAGGACCAATCACAAGGTCATGAGTTAAGAGGATGAAAGACGCTGTTAAAGAACTTGTGCAAAAGAGTCTCGAAACTATAGAATAAAAATGAGATGATCTGGTGGAAATTAAGCTAACAAATTTTCTTAGTTGTGATTTAGCCACTACACCCCCGTGTATGGGTTTACACAGCCGTGTTGAATGTTCGTAAAACATTCAGAGGTGTACACGGGTATCTACACGCTTGTGTTCAAGGTCGTGTTTATGATATGCCGGGCTTATTTTTGAAGCGTCATTCAGTAGTTGACACGGTTACAGACACGCTTGTTTAAGAAGTTGCATTACATACTGGGATCTGAGGTGCCATCAAAACACGCCCGTGTACAAAGCCATAGGGAAAGTCGTGTTGGAATTTGCCAATTTTCTAAAATTCTCATAGCTCATACATGCCCATGTTGGTCCTAGACATGCCCGTGTCTCGATAAAACCTAATTTTAGACTAATTAGGATTTTTTTTATATTTTATTTTCTAATTAGGATTTTTGTTTATTTAGGATTTAATTACATCTTCCTATATGGAATTGGTTTATTTCAAAATTAGACTAGGATTAGAAATACAAGTCTATAAATACTTGTATCAACATTATTATTATAGAGTTGATTAATTTTATTCAAATTCATAATTGAATTTCCTTGAGTTTTTTGCGAGAGCTATTTTTTGAATTTGCTTTGAGCGTATTGCAATTTCAACCTTGATAATTAGAGATCCTAGTTGATAGATAACTAGTATTGCTAATTCCTTTAGTTTATGCTAGATAGATCTTTGGGTAACAGTTCCAATAGATTGTTACAAATCCTAGTTGTTTGAGAACTAACGGTTGTATTAGTTTGGTATCAGAACACAGGCTCTAGTATAAGCTACGTATTCTTAGCGAAATATTTATGCATTATTAAAAAAATTCATAGAATCGAGATCACCAATTCAACATCGTTCGCATCAAATTACAGCGAGCAATTCGGCCACAACAAAATTGAAGAAAGCTGCATCAACCATCGCTCATTCCATTAATAAAATTCGTGGGTAAGCATTCTACCCCTTGAAAACACATCCTAATTGTACATTTTTGCCTTATTTTCTTCGTCTACTTACCCTACATCATTCTATATCTTTAACCCCTTTCTTTTACCCGTTAATCATCCAAAAATACACTAAAATTCGTGCATAAAAAGACCCCAAAATTCAAACATACATGAAATCATATAAAACAGTCCCACTCTTACATCTTTTAGCTTTTCTTTCACTAATAGCTTTAGTTATCTAGTTTGATTTTTAATTCTCTCAAAAGTAGTAAGAGTTTAGCTCAATTAATAACTCAAAAAAAATTCTTTATGTTTACTTAATTGTGAGTATATTAGAGAGTTTTTAATTAATTGAGAGAAATATATGAGGGAGTATTAGAATAGGATTTTTCTTTAAATTCTGTTTCAGATTTACATCATAGATACAAAGGAGAAGCTTACATTGGATGCAATACAAGTAATGTTATAAAAGATGTTGGTTCAACAAGAGGATATAAGGAGTGAAAATCAAAAGGTCCATGAATGATTGGAAAGGTTGAAGTTAGGTACCCTATCCAAGTAAGGGAGACCCAACGCATTCTCTTTAATGATCTAGAAGAGGAGGTAGCCAAAGAAGGATCGACGTGTTCCAACAAAGGTAAGACCAAAGATGGAAATTTGGGATTAATTAAGATAAAGATTCTAGCTTTCTAAGGAAAGAGTGATCCGGAGGTGTACTTGAAGTGGGAAAAGAAGGTTGAACAGGTGTTCGAGTGCCATAATTATACCGAAGAGAAAAAGGTAAAATTGGCCGCTATGGAGTTCACTGAATATGCTAATATGTGGTGGGATCAATTTACCTTCATTAGGCATAGAAGTGGAGAAGGACTGGGTACCTCATAGTTTAAGATGAAAACTATAATGAGGAAGAGATTTGTACCTCAACACTATTGTAGAGAGGTATATAATAGGTTACAAAGGTTGAACCAAGGCTCTAGGAGTGTTGAAGAATATTACCAAGAGATGGAGATGGGCATGATTCGATCTAACATTGAGGAGGATAGAGAGGCTACCATGGCACATTTTTTATCAGGTTTGAATCATGAAATTGCTAACCATATTGAATTGCATCATTATATAGATTTGGAGGATATGGTACAATGGAAATCAAGGTAGAAAAGTAATTGAAGGTGAAAACCAAAACAAATTCGATTCCTACAACTGCATGGAAATTGAATTGGAAGAACAATGGAGGAGAAACAAGTGCAAGTAAGGGCAAACTTAAGCCAAGTAAAAGTAAGGATGTTACTACAACAAAGGCAAAACCTAAGGATGATAAATCCAAAGGTAAGTCGAGTAATATTCAGTGCTTTAGATGTTTGGGATATGGGCATAGGGCTGTACAATGTCTTAATGCCAAGATTATGACCCTACACAATGGAGAGGTGGTAAGTGAGGAAGATGATGATGATGATGATGATGATTTGAGTGACATGCCACCATTAGAGGATGCATATTATGTGGAGTAGGAATTAGCCCATAAAGACTAATTTACACTTTGGTTACTAGGCGTGCCTTAAACATGCAAGCTAAAGAGGAAGAGGTACAACATGGAAACATCCTTTATACTTGATACATGATACATGATACATGATAAATTGTGTAGTATAATTATAGATGGTGGGAGTTGTGCTAATGTTGTTAATACTACTTTAGTTGATAAATTGGGGATTAAAACAACTAAACATCCTAGACCTTATAGATTACAATGGCTGAATGAACATGGGAATATTAAGGTCTAGGCAAGCATTAATTACATTCTCTATTGGAAGTTATTGTGATGAGGTGTTATGTGATATAGTTCTTATGTAAGCTAGTCATATATTATTAGGATGTCCATGGCAATATAATAGGCGAGTCATATATGATGGTTTTACTAACAAATACTCATTTAAGATAAATGGTAAGACTATCAATTTGCTACCTATATCGCTTAAGGAAGTGTATGAAGATCAAAAAAATTTGAGTGAATGTGAGAGTGCACATGAAAAAGAAAAGGTGCACCAGCAAAAGAAAAGTTATAAGAAAATCCAAGAGAGGCATAAGGAAAGAGAGGAAAAAAGTAAAGAAAATAGAGGGGATGCACAGAGAGAGTAAAAATAGTCAGATTGCACATGCAAAAGGAGAGAATAGTGTGCAAATAGTGGTAAAAAAAGAGGTAAAAGGAAATTTCTTTGCAAGAGAGGCTAGGATTAGAAAGGCTTATCTAAGCAAGCAACCTATGATACTATTGGTATTCAAGGGTGCATGTTTAACTTTTTATGCTAACCCAAATCTCTCTTCTCTATCTAGTTCTTTTCAAGTGTTATTATAGGAGTTTGAGGACTTATTTTCTGAGTCTATGCCAGATGGTTTACCACCATTAAGAGGGATAGAACATCAAATTAATTTTATTTTTGAAGCATAAATTCCAAACATACCAGCCTATAGGAGTAACCCCGAAGAGACAAAGGAATTACAACGCCAAGTGGATGAGTTATTGTCTAAAGGGTTGATTAGAGAAAGTATGAGCTCATGTGTTGTACCTGTGCTATTAATTAGTGCTTTAGAAGGATGGAACATGGCGTATGTGCATTGACTGTTATGCCGTCAATAAAATTACTGTAAAGTATCACCATCTTATACCTTGTTTAGATGACATATTAGATGAATTACATAGTGCATACATATTTTCTAAAATTAATTTAATGGCTGGGTATCATCAAATTAGAATGAAAATAGGTAATGAATGGAAAACTGCCTTTAAAATGAAATATGGATTATATGAGCGGTTAGTCATGCCATTTTATTTTACTAATGCTCGTAGTACATTCATATGTTTAATGAACCATGTTTTGAGGGATTTTATAGGTAAGTTTATTGTTGTCTATTTTGATGATATACTTATGTATAATAAATCACTATAGGACCATATTATGCATGTTAGATATGTGTTTAGTGTTTTACGTGCATAAAAGTTGTATGCTAAGCTTGCTAAATGTACATTTTGTGTGCCTAAGTTATATTGTTAGGATATGTTATTAGTGAGCATGGAATAGAGGTTGATCATGAGAAGGTTAAGGCTATTAAAACTTTCCCTACACCTAGGAATATCGGGGATGTTCATAGTTTCCATGGTTTAGCTAGTTTTTATAGATGCTTTGTAGGTGATTTTTCTAGCATAGCTGCCCCTTTGACAGAAGTAATTAAAAAGAATGTTGGATTTAGGTGGGGAAAGGAACAAGAGGATGCTTTTAACATGTTGAAATCTAAATTAATTTCTACACTTATTCTTATTTTGCCTAATTTTGATAAAACATTTGAGATTGAATGTGATGCTTCTAGAGTGGGAATTGGAGCTATTCTAATGCAAGAGGGTAAGCCAATTGCATATTTTAGTGAGAAATTAAGTGGCGTAGCACTCAATTACCCGACATATGATAAAGAAATGTATGCCTTGGTAAGGGCATTGGAAACTTGGCAACATTACCTACTGCCTAAGGAATTTGTTATCCATACCCACTATAAGAGTTTGACGTATTTAAAGGGATAAAATAAGCTCAACAAAAGACATACTAAGTGGAGTGAGTTTCTCGAGTATTTTCCTTATGTTATCAAATACAAACAAGGTATGGAAAACATTTTGGCTGATGCATTATCAAGAAGGTACATTTTACTTAACACTCTGAATGCTAAATTACTTAGTTTTGAGCATATTAAGGAATTGTTTGCACATGATCTTGATTTTAGCAATGTATATAATGCATGTGAGACAACTGCTTTTAACAAATTTTATAGGCATGATGAGTATTTATTTTATTTAAAGTAACTTTATATGCCTAGATGTTCATTGCGTTTGTTGTTGATTAAGGAGGCACATGAGGGAGATTTGATGGGACATTTTGGCATAGCTAAAACAATAAATGTTTTACATAAGCACTTCTTTTGGCTTAACATGAAATTTGATATATCTAAGTATTGTGCTAATTGTATTATATGTTTACAAGCTAAGTTTAAGGTGCATCCGCATGGTTTGTATACACCATTGCTTGTTCCACAATCACCTTAGGTAGATATATCTATGGATTTTATACTTGAACTACCTAGGACTAGGTGTGGTAGTGATAGCATATATATGGTTGTTGATAGGTTTTCTAAGATGGCACATTTTATTTTATGTCATAAAACGGATGATGCATCACATATTGCTAATTTATTCTTTAAGAATATAGTGCATTTGCATAGTATACCTAAAACTATTATGAGTGATAGGGATACTAAATTTTTGTCCTCTTTTTGGAAGACCTTATGGGTGAAATTATGAACTAAATTATTGTTCAGTACTACATATCATCCACAAACTGATGATCATACCAAAGTTGTGAATAGAACCTTAGGAAAACTCATGCATGCTATAATTAAGAAGAATGTGAAATCATAGGATGAGATTTTGCCTTATATAGAGTTTGCATATAATAGGGCTATACATTCATCTACACATCATTCACCTTTTAAAATTGTGTATGGTTTTAATCCTTTAACACCATTGGATCTATCACTTTTGCTTGTGAGCGAGCAAGTTAATTTAGATGGTATTCGAAAGGCAGATTTTGTGCGCAATTTACATTAAAAGGTAAGGCAAAATATTGAAAGGTGAAATCAATAAGTGGTGGATCAAAGGAATAAAAGACGCAAGCAGTTGGGTTTTGAGCCCGGAGATTGGGTTTGGTTGCATATGCGTAAGGAGAGGTTTCCTACTCAAAGGAGATCTAAGCTACATCCTAGAGGAGATGGACCATTTTAAGTTATGGCAAGAGTTAATGACAATGCCTAAAAATTAGTTCTCCCAGGTGAGTATAATATTTCTACAACCTTTAATGTATTTGACCTTCTTCCTTTTGATTATGAAGGTGAAAATTCAAGGGCAAATCCTTTCAAGGAAGGGGGGAGTGATGCATATGGACATAGAGATACGACATCAATTTCAAATCCTTTGAATTATGATGGAGGACCAATCACAAGATCACGAGCTAAGATGATAAAAGATGATGTTAAAGAACTTGTAGAAAAGAGTATCGAGCCTATGGAACAAAAAGGAGATGATTTAGTGGAAATTAAACCAATAAATTTGCTTAGTTGTGATTTGGTCGCTACACCCCCGTGCATGGGTTTACACGACCATGTTGAATGTTCGTGAAATGTCCAAAGGTGTACACGGGTATCTACACGCTTGTGTTCGAGGTCGTATTCCATGACACGCCCGTGCTTATTTCCGAAGCATCATTCAGTAGTTGACACAATCAGAGACATGCCCTGTAAAAAGCTGCATTAGATATTGGGATTTGAGGCACCATCGAAACACGCTCGTGTACGACGCCATGGGCCAAGCCGTGTTGGAGTCTGCCAATTTGCTAAAATTCTCATAGCTCATACATGCCCGTGTCTCGATGAAACATAGTTTTAGACTAATTAGGATTTTCTTTATATTTTTTTTCTAATTAGGATTTTTATTTATTTAGGATTTGATTACATCTTCCTATATGGAATTAGTTTATTTCAGAATTAGACTAGGATTAGGAATATAAGTCTATAAATACTTGTTTCAACATTATTATTATGGAGTTGATTGATTTTATTCAAATTCATAATTGAATTTCCTTGGGTTCTTATGAGAGATATTTTCTAAATTTGCTTCGAGTGTATTGTAATTTCAACCTTAATAATTAGAGATCCTAGTTGATAAATAACTAGTATTGCTATTTTCCTTTAGTTTATGCTAGATAGATCTTTAGGCAATGGTTCCAATAGATTATTACAAATCCTAGTTGTTAGATAACTTAAGGGTTGTATCATTTGAGTTTTTGGTTAAATGATTCATGATGCCTATTTTATTTCTATTTTAATTGGAATTGTGATATTTGTGTACGGTTATGAATTTTAATAGTTTTTCAAATTGATGTATTTATTTTAAGAAAAGTGTATTATGGGTACTTTTGTTATTTTAAAAATTTTGTTAGCTGCTCACTGGGTAATTTCTCTGTGAAATTACTCAACTCTATATTTTAAAATGATTTTTCAACTTAGAGTAGTATATTAAGTTACACCAGAAGAGGTGGCCATCCAATGTGCATCGATGGTTTATGAGATCACAGAGCCTGAGACATTAGTGCGATATATAGTGTGTCATGACGCAGAGGTAGAGATTGTTTTTAGGGTTATGGTGCAGCCGTTAGGTGCTGATGTTCGTATGTCAGCCATTCATGAGGAGTATTTGGATGGCATCTACACCACTTTTATAGTCCTTTATGCCACCTCCACTGACATGCAAGTCACTCTTACCTGGGTGTGATGTAGGCTGCATACCTACACCTTTTTGGTCTTTTTGGATGTGAGGTATATTACTACCCTCGAGCTTGATGAGAGAGACACTTTTTGAGAGGTGATGATTTTAGGTGAGGGTTAGGGAGTGGCCTAGGACTCTAGCTGTCATGTTTTCACCACGACCATCTCATCGGCTCAAGATCCGACTAGGAGATAGATGCCTTGATCATAGATACTTATGTTATTAAGTTATTTTTATTGGCATATAGTACTCTTCATTTGTACATATAATGTATTTTTTTATTTCTACTATGATGGTGATGTAGTATTGATATTATATATTTATGATATGTTATTTTCTTTAAGACTGCTTCTTGCCATTTAGATATATTCAGGTTATATGGTTATAGATAATGTATGATAAGAAAATTTAATATTGTAGTTGAACTTATTCAAATTCATTCTGATGATAGTATATTAAAAGTTCACCACTATATACTTACTTAATAGATAAGCTGAAGTGAATAGAAGCTTGTCAAATTCTTGAATAGAGTTGGTAACAATATTAACTTTTGTTAAATATTGAGTTTTATTAAATTATATTGTTAAGAGATTCTTTCTGGTTTAGTAGCTAATATATTTACTGTTATTAATTCCTTAGTTAAGCGTACTATTGGAATTAATGGTAGTGGGGGTGTTACAGTAGACATCCTACCTCTGCCCCTATAGGCTGAACCATAACTCTGAAGGCTATCTCTGCATTGGTATCATGGCACACGATGTATCGAACTAAAGTCTCTACCTTCGTGATCTCGTAGATCATAGTCACCCATTGTACAACCATAGTATTCTAGTATAACTTAAATAACTACCCTAAGCTGATTAGTGATTTTAAAATATAGTGGTGAGTAATTTCACAGGGAAATTACCCAGTGAGCAGCTAATAAAATTCTTAATATAACAAAAATTCCCGTAATATACTTTTCTTAAAATAAATATATCGATTTGAAAACTGTTAAAATTCATAACTGTACACAATATCACAATACCATTTAAAATGGAACAAAATAGGTTTCGTAAAACATTTAACCAAAACTCAAATTTCATCATAACTAATTAAATAAATTCATCAGTAATCATATAAAGAAATGAATAAAATTTCATTGCATAAATTTTCCATTATAATCTTTATGAATTTTCTTAAAAGTACTATTCAATAATTTATGTGTTCCATGGTGAACTCACTATCTTTTAATATGAATTTTCCATAATTTATACACTAAGCTGATAAATTACTTCATTAAATTTCCATTTAAATGGAAGTTCATCTCTTTTGCATTTAATATACTTGAAGTCTTAACTCCCCAATTTATATAAAAGTGAGGAGCTCTCATCAGTTTTTGTGATTAGTGTAATATACTTTCATGATTTAATCTCTTTAATAATTTATTTTGTTCAATTATCTCTAGAGTTGAGATTTACGTTCTTTTGGACATTCAGCCGTGTTTATTACAAATCATGTTTTTCTTAATTGTTAAACTTATATAGATATTTTTATTTAATTCACTTTATCCCCAACTCTTTCCACAATTAATAACAATAGTACAAATACATATCCCTCATCACAACTCAATCATCATTCTCATGGCCCGCACTGGCCAATTCATTGAATTATTTCATAATAACCTCGTATGCATACGGTTTAACAACAAGGATTCGCCCCAAAGGCATCTCTGAATCCCTGCACTGTCCCAAAGATAGTATAATATTGAGTGGCCAACTCATCTTTCCCAACTCATCTCACACTCATGTGTATATATATATGTATATAACCCTTACTTATTCATGTATTGATCAACATGATGTATATATAATATTCACATTAATTCACAAGGTAGAAATTATGTTATTCCAAGATTTCTTTCTCATTTGTTCGTAAAATTCCTGAAATTTGATTTTTTTCCATAAATAATTTAGTCTCTTTGTATGAGACTCATAATTATACAGCATTCACATGTCTTATGAATTATTTCAGTTTAAATTCATCTTTAATGTACCAAGTTCATGAGCTTTAGTAGTTTTTAACATTTTCGAACACCCTAAATGTTCATGTATGTTATTCTAATATTCAGTTCAAGTTTACATCTCAAATTCTTCAATTTCAGACAGTTTATGGTGCAGAATGGACCACAGAGGTGCCGCCTCACTGCTATAGAGGTGTCACCTCATTAGAAGGTGAGGGTCTTTGCTGAGGCACCGCCCTAACTCAATAAGGCGTTGCCTCATTGGTGATTAGGCACTGCCTGATTGCCTTCTACAACTCGACAGTTACAGAAATTCATAAAAAATTTACTTAAATCTCATGTATATTCAACTAATAGCTCAAACAACAATTATAACAACATTTCATACTATTGTGCAATCTAAAAACTGAAAATTTAACTTTAAATCTACAATATTTAGCACTAAAAATACTAATAATTTATTCAACATATTTCAATAAAAACTTAAAAAAACTCTTTAAATTAAAGTCGCTCATAAGTTTTGATGCTTCAAATTTATTGTTTAGAAGTTTGATGAACCCTAGCTACAGTACACGTCCCTTTCTTCTTCTTCTTCTCTGCCCATACCTATTCTCTGCAACTAACAACTCTTCCTAAAAAGTTTCACTTTAGTCCTCATTTTTTTTTATTTTCTCATCCTTTCTCTCTTAATTCTTTCAAATACATCCTTTCAATTTAATCCAAAATTCTATTCTTAATTATACCTTATTTATTTCTTCACAAAATAATAATAATTAACTCATAAGTCATCCATTTAATACAAGAAAATTAAATTCTTAATTATCATTTAATTACATATAAATATTTTCTAAGGACATAGATGTTACATGCACACACTCTCTCAAGTCACTCACTTTCACACTCTTTTAACTCTCACTTACTTGCACACTTCAGTCACATTTCACTCACACACTAATATTTTACACACAAGACACTCTCTATAAGTAACACTTGCTCATTTGTTGCACACACTTTCACTTAGTCACTGTCCCCTATTTATAATTGCCTAAGTCGATTATGTTAGGTTACGGGCAGAACATACCAATCAGATTGGAACATGAACGCAGCGGAAATTAAAATTTTATAACCCTTAACCCACCAAGAATCACATGCGTATCATAAAAATTGAATGAAGGGTAAACGAAACTTACCTCTTGTAGATCGATTCGTCAAGCCTTCAAGTACTACGTCTTAGTTTATTCGGATCTACAAAGGTGCTGTCTTTCTGAAAAATGACCACCCTCTACAAGTATCCATACACGAATAAACAAAACCAACGATCTTGTTGAATGCTAGTTCAAATTCATTTTCTCAAAAATGAATTTAGGGTTTTTCTTTTCTCTCTCAATATTTTCTGTATAGTCAATGTAAAGACGACTAAAATATATATATAAAACGCACACACATGTAACTCTTACATATAATACATATATATATATACTAGTCTGCTAGGGTTTAATCAAAAACGAATTTTAATTATTATATATTTAAAACTCTTTTAAATAATAACAATTTAAATTCAAATCCTTATCAGATAAGGAATTTATATTTTTTAACTAAATCCTTATTAAAAAATCTTTTACAGATTATTTCCTTATCCAATAAGAAAATATAACAAATTAATTATTTGTTATAATTTAAATCAGGAATTTAAATTTTCTCAAAATTAAATTTGAATTTAAATAATAACTAATTATTTGTTTAAATTACGAATTTAAATTTTCACAAAATTAAATCCGAATTTAAATAACAGCTAAGTATTATTTGTAATTTAAAATAATCTC
>CATIWO010228986.1:0-43300 GCA_949673435.1 Macaranga tanarius | reverse complement strand
GTGGATCGAACTGTGACATAAGATTTGTGATTGCATGAAAATTTACTTTTGTCAACAATCACAACCTTGGACATAATGGTACATATAGTCCTTTGACCTGAGGTGACACGGTCATCCACATATGGTTGGTTAGAGTTTGTTACCGTTTACATACTTGTGCTAGCCACACATGGGTATATAGCGTGTGGTGGCTCTAGTTGGTTATATATAGGGATGAGTGATCGGCCAAGATGGAATTCATTACCTGGAGTGAACAGAGATAAGATCCTATGCTATCTAAGTTATTCTTAATGAATAAGTACCTGGTCAGGTCAAACTCGACTTACCCGAAAAGAGTTTTAGTGCTAGAAAAGAGTTTCTAGCAGTAGTCGTATTTTATCGAGAATTGAACTGAAGATGAAGTCATATGATTGAGGCAATTAGAGTTTAACTAAACCGTGACTCTAGTCAATTTCGAGATCTTGTAATGAAGGGACATTAATGCACGGTAATTATGTTCTATGGTTCTTATGGATCTGCATGTAACATTCATTTCTATTTGGGTAGTCATGACATCTATGCTAGGGGTCACTCATGACTTATGGGAACTAAATGTGATTAATTGGGATTTTCACATTTAGTATGAAAAGGTGTTTCTATAATATTAAGTGTTAATATTATTTTCCATTGCCATTTAGACTTGAACCTAGTAAGTCACACACACAAGGGTTGCAGTTGTGAAGATAAATATTAATTTGATTATTAATTAAAGAGTTAAATTAATTAATTTAATTAATTGAATTGGATTTGCGCGTATGCGGAGATCTAGCATATCCTGAAATCTAAATTCAAAGATTGGGACTTAATTATAATTTAATAAATATTAATTTAGACTTAATTTAATATGCGATATTAAGTTCAAGGACTAGATTAATATTTGTTTCCAAATGAATTTATATATGGGCCATGAGATAGACTATTTATATTAATAAAGATGGACTTAGCATGAGCTTTATTTAAAAAGTTTAAATCAGCCTATAAGTTATCTTATTTGGTATGGAGTGGGCCTTCTTTAAGTGTAGAGAAGCCCATATACCTTTAACCTTAACCCAAACCATTAAGTGTTAATGATATCAAGGCTAAGGTTATCCATGTAACCAAACACAACCCACTTACTTAAAAAAGTAAAGCTATGCATATAAATTGAGTGTGAGACATTCAATCTATCAAGTGCATATAGCTTGAGTGTGAGACACTCAAGCTATGAAAATGCATGTGGCTTGAGTATGAGATACTCAAGCTATTATCAAATTGGTTTTTATTTATAGTTAGTGGAGAGTGTAGAGACAATAACTTCTAATTCATATTTGAGAGCAAATTTGATATTTTTAAAAAGAAGAGAAAAAGGCTAAAGAGTGTCTTCTTCCTTCTTCTTCTTCAAGTGTAGAAAATATAAATATACACAAGGGTTATGTGCTTTCTAGTCAAAGCCATTGGTGTACAAGAGTTATACAAGTTCAAGTCCATTATCCATTGGAGGTTACATCCTTGTTCCATACATCCAAGTTAGGAGGGGTTCTTACAAGTACCTTGGGTCAAAGAGGAGAGGCTTGTGGCTAGAGTTTCACCAACCTTAGAGGTCTTCCTTGTGCAATCCGTGTGTTTCAAGCTAGAGGCTTCACGTTAGGGGAGCTTAGAGCTTGTAGATCAACATCAACCAAAGCTTGTCAAGCGTACTGCCAACTTAGGAGTTTTGTAAGTGTTACCAAACTCTTAGTTGATAGGCCTTGTAATTTAATGGCATGACTTGGTTATTTGTTGTTAAAATATTGTTCTTGATGCATGTTTAGCTATGTATTTTCTATGTGATATGATCTTTGGGCTAGATGTGGTTCATGTGTGATGCAAGAGTTGTATGCAATTAAAATTTTTAAAATTCTGCATGTTTTAGTTGTTGCATGATCCATACATCCTTCAGTCACATCATAAAAAAACTGTATAATTTTACCAGAGGCGATGAAAAATTTGTAGTATGATATTGAATTTTAAAAACTTAAAAAATTGAGTTAAAATTGTTAAAAGGTAAAAAGTTCATGATTTTTTTAAGTAATTAGGCCAAATTTTTATTATAAAATAATGACGATATTAGTTGATATAGTATTAAAGTATTACAAATGAAACCACATACGTTTAAATATTTATGAAAAAATCATAGACTTTTTAAGTGAAAATACAACTGCTCATATGGTTTTTTTGTACTTATCTCTAGTAAAATTCAATTTACTCCAATTGTTTTATTTAATTCACCCAAAATATATTATTAATTAGTAATTAGATTCAATTTGTATCAAATTTAAAAATTAACAGGACACATAATTTAAAAAAAAAAAGTAAATAATCAAGAAAATTATTTTAAATAAGAATTGTTATTTTTCCTTTCTAATTTTTTTTCTCTATTTCTTTAATACGAACATATAATTTAAATTGAATAAAATTCAAAATTTGAAATATTGAAATATCAAAAATAATATTTTATGATTCATATATAGTTAAAATGTTGATGTTTCAATCTCTTACTCATATATTTTTTTTATATTTCTTAATATTTTTCTATGTAAAAATTAAAAATTAAATTTAATAATATCTAAAACTACATTTATAATTATTTAATTGTATGTATTAGTAATATTCGGTTATAATTGAATATTAAATAGATTTAACTTAATTTTTTAATTATGAATTTTAAAAAATAACTAATCATTTTAATTTTATTTTTAGCAAAAAAATTATAAATAAATTATATTTTGAAAATTTTAATATTTAATTTATTTTAAAAATATAACTCTTGCTAATGTATGTCTTACATATTTTAATTAAATAAATAGAACTTAATTAAATTAATTTTTAAAAATTTGAGAGTAAATTAGTAAATCAAATATTTTTAAAGTGAATCAATTTGAGCTAATTGATAAGATTTGTTAAATTTTTTTTTTTTTTTTGAACTTTGGACTATATACAGGACCTCTTTTTAAGGGAGATTAAGGAAAAGTGGGGAGTGAATCTGTAACATCCGTGTCCTCAAAAATAATTTAATAAAATGAAAGGACTAATTGAAGATAATTTTGTATTATTATTTTGAGTAAATTTGTTATGGATGATTTAATGAGAATAAAATTAAGTTTAACGCTTGGATTAAATTGAAAGTAATCAAGAACTAAATTGAAAGGAAAAGATTATATGAGGATTTATGAGATAATGAGTAAATAACTAAATGATTAAAAAAAAGATGGAGAGTTCTGCATCAAAAACACAGAAGGGAAGGAGGAAGAAGGGAGAAAGAAAATTGAGGAAAAAGAAGAAGAGGAAGTAAGAAGCACTATAGCTAGGGTTTCAAGGAATTCAGAAATTATTGGATTTGAGCTTGTAATCTTATGAGTGGTTATCTTTTGTTATTTTTTTTAAGTTTTCAACTTGGAATTGTTGAAATATAGTGTTAGAATTGTTGTTTTAATTGTAGAGAATTATGTATATACTCTCAAATACATGATGTTAGTGTGTTTAAATGTATGGAACTTGAATTGTAGTAATTTATGGTATATTTAGTGGAAAATTTTGAGATTTTGGGTGAAGTTTTCTGTCAATTTTAAGTACATAACGTGTCTGGGATGCACTCAGGCGGCGTTTGAATGATCAGGCGACGCCTGAGTAGCATTGAGGCGACACCTTAGTACTGAGGAGGCATTTCAGTACTCAGACGATGCCTTAATGGTGTTAGGGTGACACCTCTGTACTGAGGAGGCACCTCTGTAGCTCAATTCTGCACTATAAATGTGATGCCCACAAACATAACTATACATGTGGCTATTAATACACATACACACGTGGCATAATAAAATTTTCTATAAAAGTACCCATGTACTTAACTATGGACATATATTCAGCAATTCATACATTGTCAAACATCTTAAACATAATTTACATATGGCTATCTAGTACAAAATGTGCCATATACAAAATGCCAAATGATATGCAAGAGGAAGGTCGGGTACACCAAAACTCGTTTAGCCCACCTAAAAACTCCAATGCAAGCTTTAAGCCCTTAGCCTAAGCAAGTCCTGAAAAATTTCAACAACAAAGGGGTGAGCTTGTAACTCAATAAGCAACTACAAATACAGTTGCATACATTTACCTATCACGTAAGAGTTGATTTAATAAAGCATATAATCACACACACACACACACACACACATATATATATATATATATATATCACATTCTAATAATCATCATATAGTCCTTCCAATCCTCTACTAAGTCTATATACAATCCCTATAAAGTTCTATTACCATTGGCACTACATCGAGTGCGTACGGGAGTCCAAATAAAAAAGGAGCAATTGAGCAATAAAATATTAAGCTTCGTTAGAGAATCTTAATGATAGATTCAACTCAAACTTAAAACATGAAAGTTATAGAAGACTATTTAAAGTTTCTATAGCATCAAACCATGCTCTATTTGGAGTTCTATAGCTCGAGTTATCATAAAAATATAGAGACAAACGTGTGCTAAAGGAAGAGGCTGGCTCCTCACGATCGTGAGGGCTTGCTCATGATCATGAGCCAGCTCGTGAGTAGCTCTGCCGGAGCCATTTTTTGAATAAAATGGCCAGGGATGCTCATGAGTGCTCCTCACGATCGTGAGCAAGCTCGTGAGTAGCCCTATATAGCCAAAACACCCCTTTTGGCCACTCAAACACCTAGCACTCCAATCCATACTTGTATATAGCTTAAACCAAACCTAAAAACACTTCATAAAACATACCAAACATCACCAAATCATTTATCAATATATAATTCTCAATTATTCACAAGTTTAAAGCATCAATATTTATCCATTTCAACTAGAAACAACCCATTCACTCATTGCATCTCACCATTCCAAATAACCATAACATAATCCACATTACACACATATATAAACACAATGCAAAATGCATGATTGTGCAAGTTAGTTATCCGGTTGAACCTTTCCTCACACTTAACCTTATTGGCAAAGCCCTTACAATCACATTCACATTTCTAATGGCCATAAAGTGAGACTATCCGACCGGCTCAGTCTCACTTCACATAATTCATTCATTTATGGGTAGCTATCCACCGGCTTAGCTTTCCTATATTACACATCTGTGAAGACTATCTAACCGGCTCAGTCTTCACTCAATATACATTCTCACACATTATCATTTCCTTACTTGTTTCACCTTTTTGTGAAACACACACATCATTCATAACACAACTCAACACAATTGAATCACAGTAAGTTATTAGAACAACATTCCATTATAATCACTATTTAATTCCCATAATCGCAACGTTCATTATACACAATTTTAACATCCCCATCATTCAACTTCCTCATCACATTTCCAATACACAAAAAGGTGGAACTCATTCCACATCATTTCACTAATCATATATTCATTCAATTCCAATATAGAAATACATTTTATTAAACATGTGAGCTAAGCATATATACATAACATGTATTAATAGTTACTTACCTCCAAATGCTTCCACTCCAAAAAGAGTCTTTCCTTTAATGATGAGTTATTTCCTTCCCTTTATCAATTCCTACATAATTTCATATATCAATACCACATAGCAACCATGCTATTTGCATATAAATGCAACTAAGTGCACTATATGCTCAAGATTCAATGTGCCCTAATGTAGCCTACACAAGTCCAAAAATTATGAAATTTATACAAAAGCTAGCCAAATGAGTCCACAACAAATTCCAATTAGAATTTCTTGATTTAGACATTCATAGAATTAAATATGGATTTTTGACTAAGATCGGCTAAAATAGAGTTGACAATATGAGCATAAAAATGTTCAGCTGTGCCAATCAATCTTAACAGCAAAATTAGCTCTAAAATAAAAGATATTGTAGAGGACACTCTGAAGTTTTCAGAGCATCAAATCTTGATCAAATCAGAGCTCTACAACTCCAGGTATGACCAAAATACTAAGACTAAAGAATTCAGAAAACAGAACATGAATTTGACAACAAGCAAAACTCAACTATAATCAACTTAAATACAAAGAAAGCTTACCAAATTAATGCTTTAATAAACTATGGATCTCCTATAGCTTCCCAATCTTCTTGTTAAATAAAGAAATCAGGAACAAAAACTCTCAAAACTCAACACAACTCACTCCTCTTTTTCCTATACCTAAATCTCTACACACACATATACACATTAATCACCAACCAATCAAAATTCACCAATTGGCCACCCTGAAGTCTCCTCTTCATAATTACTTATTAAAGATATATATCTCCACCAATTAACAATAATAATAAAATAACAAAACTAGATAATCATAATATCTATCACCATAATAGCTACTTTGCCCCTTAATGAAATAAGCATATAGCACAATAGCCCACAACTTCCAATTGTGACATTCTAACCCCAACTTATCTTACAATTAAGCTCTTCTCTACCAACATACATATTCCCACACTTAAACATATTCCACAACTGGACTCTATATATCATGAATTCATAATGCATGAACAGTACATAAAAATGCGAGTATTATATACTAACACACAAACATACATATACACACATAATAAGCCACCAATCACAAAATACCAAATGCCCCCTTAGGTGTCCCCTAATATAATTACTTACCTTTATCAAAGAATTAAATAATAAGAAACTAGATAATTATAAACAATTATCTTCATAATATCCCATTAACTCCTTAATGAAATGGGAGTATTACCTAATAATCCACAACTTAATATTGTGAATTTAATCTCAACTTTCCTTACAAACAAATCCCTCTCTACTATATGCTCATACCCCACTTAGATGCAATCTATGACTCAACTCTATATATATATATATATATGGAAGGTACAATGCAAGAATAATGCATCTAAAATACGGGTATTACAATAAATGGATCAAAATGTAAACTTTGGAACGTACACCCAAACTGAAATGTGTATAAACATACGTAAATATCAAAATTAATGTGATTTCATTAAATCAAGTAAAATAAAACCTGATCATTTTTATAAAGTAAAATGGAATCCCCGACATATCGGGTACAATGGACAAATCCTTAAGTCTCAAACATAGAGACTAAATTAATAATTTAAGTTGTGTTGAACTAGGTACATATGAAAAGTAAAGTACGAAAGAAAATCAAAGATACATATGATTGAGTTCCAGATAGATGTAACTATGTGATTGAGATTAATAAGTGAACTTGGAGTTGGTATGGATCATTGTTTCTCGTAGAAAATGGGTATTTGGAAAGCTTAATCCTTAAACTTGATAGTTTATACAAAGAATATCAAGTCTTAATCAACTAAACATTTTAAGGTTAGGGTTTTTAAGTTGTTAATCATAAAGCATGATAATATTTGAAAAACTTCCAAATCTCTGATATAGAGACTAAAGATATAAAAAGCTCTAATGGAATTCAACATGAGAATGATATAATACTAAGTGCATATGGCACTAAGAGTTAGTAATACCATGTCTGGAACATGGCAGGATTGGTAAGTATATATAATCGTTGCCTAAGGTCGGGTACACATTTTACCTTATAGAGTTATGGTTAAGTTAGCGTGTATAGCTAATGTCAGGGGTCGGATGTACGTGCTACTTTTATAGATGTAATTGGTAAATATGTATAGCCGATTCTAAGGGCCGAATGCACATGTTACCATATAGATGTGAGTTGGTAAATGTGTATAGCCGTTGTCGGATACCGGGTACATATGTTACCTTATAGACGTAAGTTGGTAAGTGTGTATAGTCATTACCGGGGGCCAAGTACACATGTTACCTTATAGACGTAAGTAGGTAGTATGCATAGCCATTGCCAGGGGCTGGGTGCATATTCTACCTTGTAGATGTAAGACCATATCTGAGGTATATGTGTAGTTGTCGCCTGGGGCCAACTACATATATTAATTTGGATTTGGTATTCGAGTTATTATCGGTTTAAGTACTGATCATACTTAAGATGTCATATGTATACTGACTTATTCACTTGGTGTTTAGTATAGTGTTGGATTACACTATGTTTGATATCACGGTAATATATGTTTAGTTTACCTTGATAATGCTCTTGAAATGAGCTCGGTTATGATGCTATAACAATTTATTGTAGTGAGTTATTTTATTTTATATAATAATTGAGCCTCTATTATATTACGTAATGCAAAGAAAACCTTGATAGGTGATTTTAAGAGAGTGCCTTAATGCATTCAATTTGGACCTTAGAAATCACTTGAATTTTAAATAAATTATTTTAAGTTTTATTTGTTTATTATTGCTTTAACTATTGAATCGTGGATTAAGAGATCCTTTGTGGTTGAGTTTTATAGTTATTTCCTTTCACTTACTGGATAATTTTCTTACGAAATTACTCACACTTTTTATCTTCTAAAATTTTCAGTATAGGTGAATAATACTTGTTTAGCTAGTAGTTGAGAGATGATAGTGCAGTGGACCACAATGATCTATGAGGTGGCCGAGGCGAAGATCTCTAGAAGTTGAGAGAGGGTTACTAGAGCCTATTATATTATTTTATTTTGAAAGTAACTGTATAATAACCAGTACTCTTATAGTTGTATTAAGATGTGGATGTATGGTGTAGAGACACTAATGTAATTAAGTGTATAAAAATATATGTTTGTTATATTATAGCAAGCCAATTGCCATCAAATAAATTTCTCACAGATATAAAGATTATGGGTTATTCATAACTAAATTTAGTGCTTCCATTTTATAATAATTGTTGTTAAAAGATTTTTTTTGTTAGATGATGTAATATCTCTCATATCGTTATTTCATTAGTTAAGTGTACTAGTGGAGTTAAAAATAGATAGGGGTATTACAACCTCTATCAATGCTTTGGCATAGGGGTGTAACCGAGTTAAGCCTATTCACGAGCTACTCGGGATCGACTCGAAAAAAACTCAAAATTGACTCAATTATTATCGAGCTCGAGCTCGAGTAGACTATCAAGTCGAGCTCGAGCTCCTTAATACTTGACTTGATAGGCTCACAAGCTTAATCGATCTTATGCATATTTAACTTTTTATCCTTTTATTATAATAAAATTACAAAAATATTTTATCGAATGGAGTCGAGTTCGAATTCAAGTCGAGCTTGAATATTTAAAAATATATATATTTAAAAATTTTAAATAATTAATCAAGTCGAGCTCGAGTATAATAATTATTTAATCGAGTCGAGCTCAAATTTTAAAAATGAAGCTCGATCGAGTTCGAGTTCGAATCGAGTTTCGAGCTCAAACCTGGTACTGTGTCGACTCAACTCGAATCGATTACACCCGTACTTTGGCCATGATAGGAATCCTATATTTGTTAAATTGATGGATAAACTGGCTAGAAAGTTAATTCAAATCGCTACTTTAGCGCTTCATCTTATGTGCAACAAGAATTCAAAATTCAAAAATAAAAACAAAACTTTGGTTCGATTATCTTGCAGAACCATTTGACCCGATTGTAGTTAGGATTGAGGTACTCGATCCGATTGCCGTCTGCTCTGCGGTGTAGTCGGTGCCAGGGGAGTAGAAGGTGAAAAGCATCGAGTTAAAACACACAATAGGTGAATGGAAGAAAATGGGGGAGCAGTAAGAGGGTGGATTGATGGAGACGAGAGTGGGAGGGAGATGCTGTGTAGGGTTCTGAGAGAGCGTCCTTACCTGCGTCTTCCTCCTCCTTTTCATAAACTTCCTCTACGCGTTGGGAATGTGATTGAGCTTATAGGCTCCTCTCCTTCTGCCAAAACCCATATCCTTATGCAATCTGCAATCCACTGCATTATTCCTCAGCGCTACGGAGGATTAGGTCATTTGGTCTTCTTCATCGACTTGGATTGTCGTTTCGACATCTTACGCCTCTCTCAAATGCTCAAGATTCGCATTAGCTTAGCAAATAATAGTACGCCATGTCTCTGCCTCTATTTTTTTGCTTCTTAAATTCATAACCTATCAACGTTTTGGTTTTAAATTTGGCTAGGATCAAGCATTTGCAGTGCGGAAGTCAAAGCAGATGATGAGGAATTATTTGCAGCATGCATGAGACGATTTCACTATATCCGGTGTTATGATAGTCTTCAGTTTCTTGCCACTCTCAAGGTGAGAATGGGAATCTCTTTTCCTTTTGATTAATGAGGAATTATTTGGAAAAGAATTGGATTTGATAAGCTATTGCAGAAATAGCTGCTTATAATATGATTAACATATACATTGTGTGAATTTTTGTATAATTTTATTTAATGTCTTGACAATATAGAAGTTATAGCTAGGTTCACAATCTAAAATGAGCTTTTTCAGCAGCCGCCAGCTCATTAATATATGTTGTTTAGAAGAATTCGAGATTATGTGTTGCTCATATTTGCTAATGATAGGTTGCCTTAATTCGATGTGATAAGATCAAATGTAATTGCCAATGACCTAGCTAAATCTAACTGATCCCCAGAATTATTCATGCCTTCTTAATTTGTGGTGGTTTAGTTCACATCTGCTATTGATTTCTCCATCAAGCATACTTGGATCTGACATGATTTTTTAAAATTTTTTTTTACTGTATCGGGTTACAGACATTGCATTATCAACTTGAAAGGGAAAGAGAAGCTCAAGGAAGTACTGTTACTTGCATGATGATTGACAGGTTTGCCAACTGAATACTGATTGTTATTTGTTTTCGTCATTACGCCTGGTTTCAGTTTATGTGTTTCCCTTCCTACTATTTCATTTAGACATTATATGCTCAGCTTGTTCACTTTTTCCTGTGGGTCATGTATTTTGCTTTGGTTGATTTATTACTCACCATCCTTTGAGCAAATTAATGATCATTTTACTTGGATGTACATATGTGCATAATTTTCTGACCATATGCAATGAATTATCTTAAAAAATATTAAACTTTTTTTATGGCACATCTTGTGTGGTCAAATGAAGCCAAAAATCTCATCATAGTTGCTTAGCTTGATGAGTCTTCGAGTCTACTTTGCAGGAAATTTAATTGTTGATGTATTTCAGGAAGCAAATGGCACATATTGTAATATATAACTATTGCAATAAAGGATTTGATCATCCAATGAATATAGAAAAGTTCACAAAAGGCATGTTCCAGGCCTACCTTCTCTTGGGCTTGTGTAGTATATAAAGAAGAGCCCTCTTATGTTGTTGTTGTTGTTTTTTTTTTTTTTTTTTTTTTTAATTTATTTATTTACTTGTTTGGTTTCTTGAATAGAAGGAAATGGGATAATGGCGATGATTTCTTTGCAATGAGTAAACTTTTCTAAAAAAGTATACATGCGATGGGTCCTTTTTTTTAGATGTATTTGGACCTTGAATGTGATAAGCAGCAGAAACAGGTTCTGTTGGATGCTTTAGAAGACATAAATAACTTTGGTTTTTACTGTTTCACAAACGTCTTTGATTTGAGTGAGTTTACTCCCATTGTTGATTTCTGTTGTGAATCTCAGTGGGGATTTCACTGCATTGGAAATTATAAATAAACACAACAGTAATATTATTAACTATCAAGAATTTATCTGATGTAATGTTCCTTGATTCTAGTCCTATCCTTTTTCCTTTAGCATTGGAGCTTTTCACTGGGTAGATCGAGCCTCAACATCATTCCATCTTGGGGATAATAGCAGGTGATTTTATCATTTGGTTGTAAAAGGTCCTTATATTCAATTCTAGAATTTTCTTGATTTCTAAGGAAAGTTGAAATATGGCACCTAAAGTTAGGTTTTGTTAAATATCAATCTCCAAAGACTCACTGTAGATTTTTAGGTAACGAAATATTATTTGATTTCATTTACATCCTGCTGTTGATCTCCTCTAATAATATAAAAAAAGTTAACAAACTTAATAATGTGGAATCCACTAAATGTCCGAAATTACTTGTTTTAAACTTTCAAAAACATTTTAAAGTAATCTTTCAATATTAAAAGTTCAGCAAAAAGGAATCATTTTTATAAAGCTTGTAGATTTACTTTTTTGCGTTATGTTAATATAACAAGAATTATAGTTTAAAAAACCTAATGAACCTGAACTAAAAAAATTTTACTGCTAGAAGAATTTATCCAAAGTTTTAAAAAAATTGATGCGTGGAAGATTAAAATTTTTTTAATACACATTACAAAAGCTACTACTAAAGTCAAAATTTCAAAATATAAGAACTCAGAGGTTTCATAAAATTGAATAAGAAAACAATTCTCAACTGAATGAAGTTCAAAAGAAACAAGCATGAGTGTATGATAGAAACAAAAACATTATGACGTTATTAACATGCTTTATGTATTTGTTCATTTTTCTCTCTAAGTTTTGAAAAATTAAAATATAAAGAGTTCCTTACAAAATTATGAAACTGATCAAATAAGTTAGAATTGATAGATAAATTACAAGAGATGGATATGAACCTAAAAAACAAAAAAAAAATCAAATGGATAGTTCAAGAAGACTGAGAAACATTTGCATGTTCTTGGAACTATAGTCCATAAATTTCTCAAATTATTGGTAGTACTACTAATATTACTTTGGGAATAATCTTGGTTTTAATAATTTTTTGGGGCCTAATATGGTTTTCCCAAAATGAACTTTGCTAAGTAACTTATTGGTCTGTGGAGGTTGGGTTTTTTAGCTAATAGAAGACGGTCTTCTGAAGACCTAATGCCATTGCTTTTGAATGGTTTCAATTTTTTTCTTTTCTTTTCCGTGTCCTATTTTCTTTCAATACTACTATGATAGTGCTACTATCTGTCATTACATTTGGTTTTTATATTGAATAATTATATGGGGTAGTGAGTTCATATCAATGTGGTGCAATTCATTGTTCTTGTTTACCATATTGAAAATCTCTGATATAATCATGGTATGTTTGACACATAGGAAAGGTCTCTCTCTCCAGAATGTTCTGGAAACTGTTGTTCAGGAGATTAAAAAGCTTCTGCTGGTTCATCCTATGCTTGTCGTTGCTTCAAAAGCAACCATTCTTGGGAACAAATATGCAGCAAATGCAAACAAATGGTGAGTTCCTGAGACATTTGTAATTCCATTATATTGCTTTTTCTGTTTCTGAGAGGGAGATTACTTTTTTGGTTCATTCTAGTGAAAATGGAAATGCCACAATTGTCAACATGAGTACATTTGTTTCTGTTGACTGTCAAGCACAACACTTGATAGTTGATACTTATATCTTTCTTCTATTTTTTTAATCTGTGTTTTTTCCTGTCCATCTCTTCCTTTGTTGGACAATATTAATATTGTTCAGGTTATGATATTATTGCTAGTTGTCCAGTTATTTGTCCAAATTTATTGTAAAAAAATAAAATTAAATAAAACTTGTTGCTATAATGCATTTGTATGCCGGTTTGACACTATTTCTCAATCTGTCAAACGAGATAGCAGTGCAAATTTTCAATTCTGAATATCTTTATCTATCACAGGCTTTCTCTTTCCCGTCCCAACATGGATTCTGGGTTATGTTTTCATGTACTATTGTGGCATTCAGATTCTTGCATTACAGTCTTGAAGTGTTTTCATAACTTATCTTATCCTTTGTCACATTTAACTCCTTTTCAACAGACTAGTCCGCAATGCATAAACCTATATTCTTAGGTGTGGACTGTGGTTCTATTGTCCTAACAAAGACTCTGTGAATGAAGAGACATCTTAGTGCATTTGCTAATTGTTTTAAGCCAGTTTTTGACATTTTATCTGGTATTCCCGTTAATTTGTTGGTGCACAATAATCTTCTGCAAAAGGAATCTCAAGAGACCATGTTCACCAGGGCCTGCAGTTTCAAGTGTACCAAGTAACATGAAGCAGCATGCACATCGTGAATATATGCCTTCTGTCTGGCAGGTAATATTCCTTGATTATGTTTAATTTGGATTTTGTCTGTCGAAGAAAGTTTTATTTTATTTTTTATTATTGTTATATATATATATATATTTTTTTGCATCTCATATTCTCTGCGCCCTGCTAGAGTTCTGACTATTTTTTTATTATCCTGCATTAATATCACCCATGAAAGCAGCCAATTGTTTAGAATCAATCACTGATCTTTTAGGAGTCAATAACGGAATAATTACCATGAGAACTAATTATCAGTGGGATCATTTCTCTCCTTAAACTGCAAGAAAAATTGAAGAAGATACTCTTTCCAAAGAGGAGGTGACTATTATGCATATTTCAATCGTTGCAGTTTATTTTTAAGGGTTACCTAGATGAAAAACTTGGTAGATATCCAACCAATTTGAAATCTGGTGTATATAACTTAATAAATAGAAGACTTGGAAAAAATTAATCATCTTAAAAAATACATAGCATCATGAAATTTCATTTAAGTTAGATGTGCAAGTAGATTCCTTCCCTTAGCCTAACAGTTTTGTAAATATTAATTTCCAAAGTAGTTTTTAATATTTTTTTATAGAATAGATTTCTAAGTCAAACACATGCTACATTCTTTCTTGTTGATACATACCTCTATAAGGAACTTAATCATATGTATTGTTTGGGTAGAAAATTGTAAATGAGGGAATTTGAGGTGATTAGGTGTATTCTTTAATTTAATGGCTTCATGAATGAAAATTAGATTTAAAATACAGATGAGGGCTTCCTTGTAGTCAAATCGATATTATTAGGAAACTTACATCAAATTCTCCAGGTTTCAAATCTCTCCATTGTGACACATAATAAAGTCATATGGTTGAAATGGAAACTGCCGGGTGAAAAGATTTATTAGTTAGTAATTATTCAGTTGTTAGTGTAATTAAATGTACTTGAAATTGTTTTGAATGAACCATGTGTTTGCTGCTATTAGTTAGTAATTATTTGTGTGCTATATTTCTTTGCTGAAGTTCTAGTTGATTGGGTGCATATATTCTGTGTTTGGGTGCATATATTCTGTGTTTGCAGCCATAGTGAATAACATAATATATGCACCCAATCAATTATTGTAGCCAAATTATTACTGCTAATATAAGTTGGCACTTCTTTTTATATGTATCGATTACATATTTAAAAATATCGAAAATGTAAGTTTTTGATTCACAAGCACCATATCTTGATTTTGTTGCTGAGGTGTCCTAGCACAGAATTTTCCACTTTCTTTTATGTGATTTTAATTACTTGCTATGTGGTTGATGCAGTCCTTCGTTACACTCAGAATACTTGTACAGGCCACAGGTTCAAAAGTTTGTTTATGCCATAAATATATGTAATTTGTCAGTCGTCTTTAATTTGTAATTAGCCAAACGACATATTTTCATTCAGATGTGCGGTGCTGTTATTTCTTTGCAGATGATCATGACTCTATAGACAAAAACCATAAGAAGTCTGTCTACTTGTCTGAATGGTTACTGCCATCAAAGAGTTTTGCGGATTACTTCATTGTGGAAGATGTAAGAAAATGCACGTTACTTATGTTTCGAAATGAAACAATTTCCAAGAGAAACAAGTTTCTGTTTTTATGCCCCTATCTTGATTTAGAACTGTTCACAATGTGCAGGGTGGGGTCTTTTGTGTTTCGTGATGTGTATTTATACAAACAAAAAACATGAATTCTCTCACGACGCCAGGTGAGTTAGGTTTCATTTTTCATATTTTAATGTTTCATTCTCTTTTGCCAACGTTCAAATCCAAGTAATTAACTTACGATGTAGGCAGCATAAAAAGACTTTTAAGTAACATGTTCGAATCGTTAGTCCCATGTAGGTAGCATAAAAAGACTCGAGCAATGCTAACAAGGGTTGCTGTTAGTACATGTGCTGCGTGCACTTTGCAGGATGGAGCTAATGGGCATCTTACAGACCTTCAATTTGTATCCGAGGGATTGGTTATTATCTGGCACAACGAGCTGTTAATGTGTATATATAAAAAAATAGCACCCCTAAACTTTTCGGTCTTGCTTGGTTGGTGGTAATGGAATGAAATATAATGAGTAAAGTAATGGAATTAAGAATGCAATAGAATGATACTATGTTTGGTTACATGAGTTTTAAAATAAAATGTAATGTAATTATTATTAAATTATTATTCTTGATTGTACTATTTTCATATAATGGGAGGATAAGAAAAAATAAAGAGAAAATAAAAAATAAAAAAAATAAAAAAAGAAAAAAAGAGTATAAGAAAAAAAAAAAAAGAGGAATAGTAAAAAAATAAATTATAATAAAAAATGGGGCATGTAATGAGGACTACATCGATTTTTTAAAAATTGTCAAATACGGCTTTAAATGTAATGAGAATTACATATGTAATTTCCATTACATTGAAATAAAAAAAGAAATTCTTTATCAAGCATAGTAATGAATTATATAATATAATGGACATTTTATTACAATGTCCATTATATCTAACCACGCAATGCTTTAGGGTTTAGAACTGATATATACTTGATACTTCAGTCTTTAGCGTATTCACTTTTTGAGGTTAGTAATGATTCTACACTATAGTCCTGGAATAAAAATGTAAAATTCTTAGTCCCTAATATTTGAAAATCCAATTATACTTTTATTCCAAAAGTTTTAATTTTAAGGGAAACATTATTCCCACTTCCTCGTTCCTTTCTTACACCCCCGCTAATAAAAATGTTATCATTTATGGTTGTATTTAATTAATTATTTCCTTAAATTACAACGTCAATAAATAGATTAAAATAATTTATTAGTGTTAGTTATTAGTTTTTATTATTTTGAATATTATAAATATAGGAATAAAAGTCCATATTTTAAAAAACATTCACATTTTCATATTTAAAATAAAAAAAAATTATTACACAAAATTTAAAAATATAATAATAAAAATTTTCTTTTAAATAAGTAATGGATAAAATTTTTGCAATACAATTATTTTAGAAATATTCATTATAGCATTTTATTTTTCATCAATTATTAAAACTAGAATTTATTAGTTAATTTTTTTATAACAAAGCAATATAATTTATCAGTTATATTCAATTATATATATATATATATATATATATATATATTCGGTCTGAACCTGGTATCCAAAATCTAATGGATTATGACTAATCTAATTCGACCCGAGTAGGATCACATTATATATTTTCTTTTTGAACACATTAACTAAAAATAGCAAATGTGTGTGTAGCTTGCCTTTAATGTTATGAAGATCAGCATGCAACAATCGTAACCAAGGCTTTGCCAAAGACAGTTTGCAAGCAAGAGAGACCTTTTGTGGACACCTTGGGTTGGCCCGGCCTAAAACAAGAGCCCAATTATGAAAGTCCAATAAAAATGAACCCAAACAATGTAAAGCCTAAGATTCTGGCCCACCTGACAAGCCCACGGCTCATTTAGCCCATTAAAGTCCTCTAACGGGCTTCGTCTCATCACTGAGGCGGCGCCTCAGTGCACTAAAGCGATGGCCTTATTGCTGAGGCAGCGCCTCATCGATGAGGCGGTCGCCTCATCACTAAGGCGGTGCGTTGCTGATATCTGTCAAAAAAAAAAAATTTATTCAACCACGTTCCAAAGGAACGTGGGTTCATCCACGTTCCTCTGGAACGTGATGTGAGTGGCTAATAAGTAGGGGGAAGATGAAGAGAGAGAGCAGGAAAAAAAGAGAATAAAAAGAAAAGAAAAAGCAGAAGCTTGACAGAGGAGATCAACAAAAAAAAACTCAAAGAGGAGAGAGAGCAACCAAAAAAAATCATCACATAGAAAAGACCAAAAAAGGGTATAACACAGAGAACAAAAAAGAGAGGTGAAAGGCAGAGGAGCTTTCTGAAACAAAGGGTCGGGAGATTAGTTCTACACTGTTTGACGCTCTATCACAATCAATCACCATCATTCTGAGGGCAAATCATTTTGACAAGTAACTATCAAACTCTTTCATTTAGTTTCTTTTATTTATATTGATGGATTCTTGTTGCATACAAAGCATAATTTTCATCTCATAATTTTGTTGTTTGATTTTCCTTTCTCCTATAATTTTGTTATTTGGTTTTCCTTTACAATTTAGATTTTGAATTTTGGTGTATTCACAGAAGCTTGTTTTTATGATTTTAATCCATGCTTGTTTTTTTTACAAATATGTCATTTGTTATCATTTGATTGCATAATATGATCTTGGAATGATTAATTGACTTAGTTTAGTGTTTTTAAGTCTGATTTGTATCTCTCTCTTAGAAAAATATTATTCTGGTTTGATTTTGGCTATTTGTATTTCTCATGCCCGAGTGAGCAGAGGCGCTGCCTCTGCATAAATAGGCGATGGCCTTGGCGCCTCACCATCGATAAGGCGCCACCCTAGTGAGCCGAATTTGGCTCTTTTATTTTTTTGATTTGTTATTTACATTATTTTTATTTTTATTTTCTTTGATTGTAATTGTGTTTAAGTATGTGCGTAATGTGTAGATTCGTCTAGAATGATTAATAGTAACCTCTTTTATGTTTTTATGTGTTTCTTGTTTATTCATTATTTTTCTCTATTTTTGTGCTAATCTGGTTTCGTTTTGTAGGTTATTTTTGAAAGATTATTCATAACTTGTATTGCAGGATTCATTATTAGTAGCATGTTGGTTGCTAAATGATTTTCTCTAAGCTTCCAGTCATATAGTTGTAATTCATTTTATTTCCTTTTATTTTGCTTGCATGAAAAAAAGGTTGTATCATTTCTCTTCCCCCTTTCTTTATATGTGTATTTTTTTTATTTTTTGTTATTTTGATTATATTGTTGTTTTATTTGTATTTAATTGTGAATATGATGAATCGAGCCAAATTGCATGTAAATTGATTAATTAATCAAACTTGGACCTAGTTGTAAAATTTGGAATTATTTGGATTGAAACAGTCATTTGCATGTAAATAAAGGAATAATTAAGTAATTAAAAATAATAAAATATAAAACACAAACAGAGGCCGATTGCAAGGTCGGGGTGGGCCATTCAAAAGCCCATACACAGTTTCTGAACCCAATATCTGAGGACGGCTGCTGGACTTTTTTCGTGGAATCCAGTTGCTGTAAAAATGTTCCAAATTTAACCTGGGTGGCGACTCCCATTTCCGATCCATTCCTAAAAGGCTTGTGGTTGTACTCCTAGTGGGCCCTGAGCCCGCACAGTGTCGTAATCGCCGGACACTTGGGCACACGCTGAGCCCCGCCGCCTACAGTGGCGACTCCACTGGGGATAGAGAACTAATTCCAGTATTTTATGTTTTATTATTTTTAATTGTCTTATTATTCCTTTTGTATTTGCATTCACTACACCATTTTTCATACATTGCACACACGGTCCCAAATAACCCGACAATAGTTATTACTTTACTGCCTGTGTTTCATTCAAACCTGGTGGTGGAGTATATAGCTATTGTCACTCACAGTGAGTACAATTGAGTACGTCGTTCGGACTCTACAAGATGCAATGAAGAAATGTGGACTCTACTATGATTTCACCGACCTAGATTTGAAGGAAGATGAACCACTGTCCCCAAAGTTTAGGTTCCCAAACATCAAGAAATATGATGGGACAAATGATTCTCACTTGTATCTCCGACAGTATATCACTTTTATGAAGCCTACTGGACTGACTAAGGCACAAATTATTAAGCAATTTCCGTTGTCATTCACGGGAGTTATTTTTCAGTGGTACTACACTTTAGATACACTTGTTCAATAGAGCTGGAAGGAGCTTTATTCAACCTTTATCAAGCAATATGGGCTGAATTCTCCCTTAAAGAATTACAGAATATAAAGCAGGAGCCTAATGAATCCTTCACTGACTTCCTGAATAGATGGAGAGGAAAGTTGGCTCTGATGAGGCATAAACTTATAGAATCGGATCAACTATTCATAGCTGCAGAAGCTTGCATTCCGCCTATTGTTGATAAGCTGAAGAATATGGGCATAAAAAATTTTAAGGAGTTGTACCGCTTTGGTGTGCAAATTGAGGGTGACATGAAGCTGGACATTAGTGAATGATTGTTGTCGTTGTTATCTCTTGTGGTTCTAAATAGTATTCTGCTGCAACTTTTGTATTAATGAATGTCAGATTGCTTATTTTATGCGATTATGAATTTGTTATGATTGTGCAAACTATATTATGCATGAATGAGAGAGAGACAAAAAGAAAAAGAAAAAAAAACCCATCGAATAAAATAGTTAAATGTCAGGATCGATTTTCAATTTTTCTTTGGGCATTAAATTTTTAGCTTCTTCTTTGCATTGACTCTCTTTAAAAAAAATAATAAAAAAATATGAAAGAGAAAAAAAGAAGAGAAAAGAAGAAAAAGAAAGAAAAGAAGAGAAGAAAAGAAATGAAATGAAAGAAAGAGAAAGAAAAGCGAGAGAAAAGTGAAAAGAGAAAAAACGACAAATCCCCGATGAATGCCACCCACTTTGAGAAAGTCGATCTTATGTAACAATTAAAAATCTTTTCACCAAAACCAAAATAAAATTCCCTACCAACATCCATCTTTACTAACTTTTTGAAATCCTTACGAGCTGAAAAATAGTTGATCAGAAAACCTAGAAAAGGCTGGTCAATAACAAGTATAATATAATGTGTACAGTTGTAACGAATGGATAATCATATAAAATGAGCATGATTGACATAATATTAACACACGAAGTGTCAGACATGGACTTTTATGAGTCAGCAATAAATTCATATGATTAGCAGCTAAAGTGGCAACACAAGACATTAAATAGTTAGTTACATGAGTATCAAGTCAGCAAGCAGTGAGTAACAAGCACACTACAGCAGCATGAACATCAGGTAGTCAGGCCGACCACAAGAGTTAATCATCAGCATGGTTTTGCAACTACCCAGCTCGATTAAAAACTCTCAGAAAGGGAGCGATCTAGGCAAAAAAGGGAAAATAAAAAAATAAAGAAAAATAAAAAGACCCAGTTGGGTTCGAAAACTCTTAGAAAGAGAGCGGTCTAGGCAAAAGAGGGAATATAAAAATAAAATTGGTTGCAATTTCAGGCTGGAGGGGCAATTAAGTGGACTTTAAGTGTAGCAGAATCTTACTGGGGGGCAGTTGGAATGTCTCTTTCTCATCGAGCATAATCGTGACAGTCCTACAACAGTCAAGCACTCTTAGACTGCAATTAAATCAAGAAGCATTTTTCATGTCATCATCCTATTCTAACCATAGAGGGTCTCAGATTTTGTTTCTAATAATTCTGGTCTCAATGGCAGTTTGTGATAGACTCAATTTATAAATTTGGATTCTATGATAGAAGAGAAAACCAATTTTCCAAGATAAACTCTAAATAGAAGAGGTATTTGACTAGTTACTTATTTTGAAAAATTTACTTTTGAATCTCATGCATACATGCATCACATAAAGTTGTGTTTGTTAAAATTATCTTCGCAAGTTTTTCAATCATACATGCATCAGCCCAGCTGTGTTTTAAAAAATGCTTTTCGCATGACGCCCAAAGTAGCTATACGGCTCTTTTTATCTGTTTTTACCTGACGCCCGAAGTGGCTATATGGCTTTTTTCCATCTGCTTTTTGCCTGACGTCCGAAATGGCTATATGACTCTTTTTTTTTCTGTTGGCTTAACTCATTTATTTTCATTCATTTTTACCTAACACCCGAAGTGGTTATAAAGTTTTTATCTTGAAAGGATAATTGCTATTTTCTAATTTGAGAGCCTCTTGATTTTGAACATCAAGGCTGACGGCTTAAAATATTTTCAAAAACCCCTTGATTTTATGAACATCAAGGTTGATAGTTTGAATTTTTCCTCTTGATTTTGAACATCAAGGCTGACAGGATTGGTTTGGGATGTCCTCTCGGACAGTTAACTCCGAGATTGACGGGCGGAAACCCTAGTGGTAAGTCTCTAACCTCTTGATTTTGAACATCAAGGCTGATGGCACGAGACTTCCTTTCTAATTTGAGAGCCTCTTGATTTTGAACATCAAGGCTGACGGCTTGAAATATTTTAAAAAACCCCTTAATTTTATGAACATCAAGGTTGACGGTTTGAATTTTCCCTATTAATTTTGAACATTAAGGCTGACGGGATTGGTTTGGGATGTTCTCTCGGATAGTTAACTCCGAGGTTGACGGATAAAACTCCTAGCAGCAAGTCTCTAACCTCTTATTTTGAACATCAAAACTGACAGCACGAGACTTTCTTTCTGATTTGAGAGTCTTTTGATTTTGAACATCAAGACTGACAGCTTGAAATATTTTTAAAAACCCTTTGATTTTATGAACATCAAGGTTGACGGTTTGAATTTTTCCTCTTGATTTTGAATATCAAGGCTGACGGGATTAGTTTGAGATGTCCTCTCGGATAGTTAATTTCGAGGTTGACAGGCAGAAACCCTAGCAATAAGTCTCTAACCTCTTAATTTTGAACATCAAGGCTGACGACACGAGACTTCCTTTTTGATTTGAATCCTCTTGATTTTATGAACATCAAGGTTGATGGAACAAGAATCAGAATCGTTTATTTATTTTCAAACATCTTACCTCGAAGATTGGAATCTTTCTTCGTTATTTGTGTTCTTGCTTTTTCATGAATCAGTAAAATGCTTGTATGTTCTTTTCCATAAATCTCATTACATTATTTTGCATTTCGATTTTTGAAAAAGCAGGGGGAAAACTGTGGACAGCTTGGGTTGGCCCGGCCCAAAACAAGAGCCTAATGATGAAAGTTCAATAAAAATGAGCCCAAACAGTGTAAAGCCTAAAATTTTGGCCCACCTGACAAGCCCACGGCCCATTTAGTCCATTAAAGTCCTCTGACGGGTTTCGTCTCATCACTGAGGCGGTGGCCTCATTGCTGAGGTGGCGTCTCATCGATGAGGTAGTTGCCTCATCACTAAGGCGGTGCGTTGCTGATGTCTGCCAAAAAAAAAAATTAATTCAACCACGTTCCTCTGGAACGTGATATGGGTGGCTAATAAGTGGGAGGAAGATGAAGAGAGAGAGCGGAAAAAAAGAGAATTAAAATAAAAGAAAAAGTAGAAGCTTGATAAAGGGGATCAACAATAAAAAACAAAACTCAGAGAGGAGAGAGAGCAACCAAAAAAAAATCATCACGTAGAAAAGAGCAAAAAAGGGTAGATTTTGAATTTTGGTGTATTCACAGAAGCTTATTTTTATGATTTTAATCCGTACTTTTTTTTTTACAAATATTTCATTTGTTATCATTTGATTGCATAATATGATTTTGGAATGATTAATTGACTTAGTTTAGTATTTTTAAGTTTGATTTGTAGCTCTCTCTTAGAAAAATATTATTCTGGTTTGATTTTGGCTATTTATATTTCTCCTGCCCGAGTGAGCAGAGGCGCCGCTTCTGCATGAACAGGCGATGGCCTTGGCGCCTCACCATCGATAAGGCACTGCCCCAGTAAGCCGAATTTGGCTCTTTTATTTTTTTGATTTGTTATTTACATTATTTTTATTTTTATTTATATATTTTTTTTATTGTAATTTTGTTTAAATATGTGCGTAATGTGTATATTCATCTAGAATGATTAATAGTAACCTCTTTTATGTTTTTATGTGTTTCTTGTTTACTCATTATTTTTCTCTATTTTTGTGCTAATCTGGTTTCATTTTGTAGGTTATTTTTAAAAGATTATTCATAACTTGCATTGCAGGATTTATTATTAGTAGCATGTTGGTTGCTAAATGATTTTCTCTAAGCTTCCAGTCGTATAGTTGTAATTCATTTTATTTTATTTTATTTTGCTTGCATGAAAAAAAGGTTGTATCATTTCTCCTCCCCTCTTTCTTTATATATATATATTTTTATTTTTGGTTATTTTGATTATATTGTTGTTTTATTTGTATTTAATTGTGAATGTGATGAATCGAGCCAAATTGCATGTAAATTGATTAATTAATCAAACTTAGACCTAGTTGTAAAATTTGAAATTATTTGGATTGAAATAGTCATTTGCATATAAATAAAAGAATAATTAAGTAATTAAAAATAATAAAACATAAAACACAAACGGAGGCCAATCGCAATATCGGGTAGGCCATTCAAAAGCCCATACCCAGTTTCCGAACCCAATCTCTGAGGACGGTTGCTGGGCTTCCTCTGTGAAATTCAGTTGCTGTAAAAGTGTCTCGGATTTAACCCAGGTGGCGACTCCCATCTCCAATTCAGGTCCAAAAGGCTTGTGATTGTATTCCTAGTGGGTCTAAAGCCCGCACAGTACCGTGGTCACTAGACACTCGGGCAGGAGAAATACAAATAGCCAAAATCAAACCAAAATAATGTTTTTCTAAGAGAGAGTTACAAATCAGACTTAAAAACACTAAACTAAGTCAATTAATCATTCCAAAATCATATTATGCAATCAAATGATAACAAATGACATATTTGTAAAAAAAACAAGCATGGATTAAAATCATAAAAACAAGCTTATGTGAATACACCAAAATTCAAAATCTAAATTGTAATGGAAAACTGAATAACAGAATTATAGGAGAAAGGAAAATCAAACAACAAAACTATGAGATGAAAATTATGCTTTGTATGCAAAAAGAATCCATCAATATAAATAAAAGAAACTAAATGAAAGAGTTTGATAGTTACTTGTCAAAATGATTTGCCCTCAGAATGATGGTGATTGATTATAATAGAGTGTCAAACAGTGTAGAACTAATCTCCTACCCTTTGTTTTAGAAAGCTCCTCTGCCTTTCACCTTTCCTTTTTGTTCTCTGTGTTCTACCCTTTTTTACTCTTTTCTACGTGATGATTTTTTTTTTGGTTTCTCTCTCTCCTCTCTGAGTTTTTTTTTGTTGTTGATCTCCCCTCTCTTCTGCTTTTTCTTTTATTTTTATTCTCTTTTTTTCCCTCCCTCTCTCTTTATCTTTCCCCCTACTTATTAGCCACCCACATCACATTCTAGAGGAACGTGGATGAACCTACGTTCCTTTGGAAAGTGGTTGAATAATTTTTTTTTTAGGCAAACATCAGCAATGCACTGCCTTAGTGATGAGGCGACCCACCTCATCGATGAGGCGCCGCCTCAAAAATGAGGCCACCACCTTAGTGCACTGAGACGCCACCTCAGTGATTAGACGAAACCCGTCAGAGGACTTTAATGGGCTAAATGGGTAGTGGGCTTATCAGATGGGCCAGAATCTTAGGCTTTACACTGTTTGGGCTTATTTTTATTGGACTTTCATCATTGGGCTCTTATTTTGGGCCGGGCCAACCTAAGGTGTCCGCAGTTTGCCCCTTGCTTTTTTAAAAATTGAAATACAAAATAATTTAATGAGTTATGGAAAAGCACATGCAAACATTTTACTGATTCATGAAAAAGTAAGAATACAAATAACGAATAAAGATTCCAATCTTCAAGGTAAGATATTTGAAAATAAATAAACGATTCTGATTTTTGTTCCGTCAACCTTGATGTTCATAAAATCAAGAGGGTTCAAATCAGAAAGGAAGTCTCGTGCCATCAGCCTTGATGTTCAAAATCAAAAGGTTAGAGACTTATCACTAGGGTTTCCGCCCGTCAACCTCTGAGTTAACTATTCGAGAGGATATCCCAAACCAATCCCGTCAGCCTTGATGTTCAAAATTAAGAGGAAAAATTCAAACCATCAACCTTGATGTACAAATCAAGAGGTTTTTAAAAACATTTCAAGTCATCAGCCTTGATATTCAAAATCAATAGGCTCTCAAATCAAAAAGGAAGTCTCATGCCATCAGCCTTGATGTTCATAAAATCAAGAGGTTAGAGACTTGCTGCTAGGGTTTCTGCCCATCAACCTCGGAATTAACTATCCGAGAGGACATCCCAAACCAATCCCGTCAGCCTTGATGTTCAAAATCCAGAGGGAAAATTCAAACCATCAACCTTGATGTACAAATCAAGAGGTTTTTAAAAACATTTCAAGCCGTCAACCTTGATGTTCAAAATCAAGAGGCTCTCAAATCAGAAAGGAAGTCTTATGCCATCAGCCTTGATATTCATAAAATTAAGAGGTTAGAGACTTGCTGCTAGGGTTTTTGCCCGTCAACCTCGGAGTTAACTATCCAAGAGAACATTCCAAACTGATCCCGTCAGCCTTGATGTTCAAAATTAAGAGAGAAAATTCAAACCGTCAACCTTGATGTACAAATCAAGAGGTTTTTGAAAACATTTCAAACTGTCAACCTTGATGTTCAAAATTAAGAGGCTCTCAAATCAGAAAATAAGTCTCGTGCTGTCAGCTTTGATGTTCATAAAATCATATCGGTTAGAGACTTGTTGCTAGGGTTTCTGCCCATCAACCTCGGAGTTAACTATTCGAGAGGACATCCCAAACCAATCTTGTCAGCCTTGATGTTCAAAATCAAGAGGAAAATTTCAAACCGTCAACCTTGATATACAAATCAAGAGATTTTTGAAAATATTTCAAGCCGTCAGCCTTAATATTCAAAATCAAAAGGCTCTCAAATCAGAAAATAGCAATTATCTTTTCAAGATAAAAACTTTATAATCACTTTGGGTGTTAGGTAAAAATGAATGAAAATAAATGAGTTAAGCTATATAACTACTTCGGGCGTTAGGCAGACAATGAGTGAATTGAGCCGTATAGCCGCTTCGGGCGTCAGCCGAAATCAACAAACATGAGCCATATAGCCACTTCGAGCTTTAGGCAAAAACAAATGAAATGAGCCATATAGCCACTTCGGACATTAGGTGAAAATGAATGACAAGAGTCGTATAGCCGCTTCGGGCCTTAAGCGAAAATGAATGAAAAGAGCCGTATAGCCGCTTCGGACGTCAAGTGAAAATACATAAAATGAGCCGTATAGCCACTTTTGGCGTCAGGCAGAAAATAAGTAAAACGAGCCATGTAGCCACTTTGGGCGTCAGGCAAAAATTTTTTTTCAAAACACAAGTGGACTGATGTATGTATGACTAAAATACTTAAAAGCTTGCAAAAATAATTTTAACAACACACAACTTTATGTGATGCATGAGATTAAAAAATAAGTTTTGCAAAATAAGTGACTAGTGAAATGCCTCTTCTATTTAGAGCTTATCTTGAGAAGTTGGTTTCCTTTTTCAATTATATAAGCCAAATTTGAGAATTGAGTCTATCACAGACTACCGTTGAGACCAAAATTATTGAAAATAAAATATCGAGACCCTTTATGGTTAGACCGAGATTATGATACAACAAATGCCTTTTGGTTTGATTATGGTCTAAGAGTGCTTGATTGTTGCAGAACTGTCATGATTATACTCAATGTGAAATAAACATTCCATATGCCCCCTAGTAAGATTCCGTTACACTTGATTGCCCCTAGCTTGAAATTGCAACCAAATTTTATTTTTATATTCCCTCTTTTGCCTAGGCCGCCCTCTTTTTGAGGGTTTTCGAACCCAGCTGGGTCTTTTATTTATTTTTATTTTTTATTTTCCCTCTTTTGCCTAGATCGCTCCCTTTCTAAGAGTTTTCAATCTAGTTGGGTGGTTGTAAAATCATATTGATGATTAGCCGTTGTGGTCTACCTGATTGCCTGATGTCCATGATGTTGTAATGTGCTTACTCATTGCCAATTTAATGCTCATTTGACTAACTGTTTAATGTATGTGTTGCTGACTTCTTGATATCTGTGTCACCACTTTGACTGCTAATCATATAAATTTACTGTTGATTCACAAAAGTCCACATCTGGCACTTCGTGTGCTAATATCATATCAACTATGCTTATTTTATATGATTACTTATTTGTTACAACTATGCACACTACATTATGCTTGTTATTAATCAGCCTCTTACGGGTTTTCTGGCCAACTATTTTTTAACTCGCAAGGATTTTAAAAAGTTAGTAAAGATGGATGTTTGAGGGAATTTTGGTGAAGATGAGAAATTTTTAATGGCTGCACAAGGATCGACTTTCTTAATGATGGGTGGCATTCAAGATTTTTCTTTCTTATTTCCCCTCCTTTTTCTTATTTCCCTTTCATCTTTTTTTCCTTCTTTCACTTCTTCTTCTTCTTTTTCATTTTTCTTTTCTTTTCTTCTTTCTCTTTTCATTTCTTTTTCATGATTTTTTTAAGAGGGTTGATGCCAATGAGAAGTGAAATGTTTGATGCCCAAAAAGAAATTGAAAGTCGATCCTGACATTTAACTATTTTTATTCACTAGGGTTTTTTTTTATTTTATCTCTCTTATTCAAGCATAATATAGTGTGCATAATCATAAAAAAATTGTAATCATATAAATCAAACAATCTGATATTTATTAACATAAAAATGAAAAAGTTGCAACAAACATTGTTCAAATTTATTATAGCCATATGAGACAACTACAGTCACTCATAAATGTCCAGTTTCATGTCACCCTCAATTTGTACACTAAAGCGGTACAACTCCTTAAAATTTTTGATGCCCATATTCTTCAACTTATCAGCAATAGGTAGAATGCAGGCTTCTGCAGCTATGAACAGTTGATCTGATTCTGTAGGTTTATGTTTCATCAGAGCCAACTTTCCTCTCCATCTATTTAAGAAGCTTGTGAAGGATTCATCAGGCTCCTGCCTTATATTCTGTAATTCTTTGAGAGAGACTTTAAACTGAGAATTCAGCCCATATTGCTTGATAAAAGCTGAGCAAAGTTCTTTCCATCTCTGTTGAACAGGTGCATCCAAAGTATAGTACCACTGAATAGCAGCTCCCGTTAATAACAACAAAAATTGCTTAATAATTTGTGCCTTAGTCAGTCCAGTGGGCGTCATGAAAGTAATATAATGTCGGAGATACAGGTGAGGATCATCTGTCCCATCATACTTCTTGATGTTTGGAAATCTGAACTTCGGGGGCAGTGGTTCATCTTTCTCCAGATCTAGGTCGAAAAAATCATGGTTGGGCCCAAGCTTCTTCATCATAGCTTGCAGCTGATCCATCTATTTTCTCAAATCTTTCTCCCATTTGGGTTTAGCTGAATTCTCTGCTACTTTCAGTTTTCCTTTATGTGGTTCACCAACTATAGTTCCGATTTCAGAATCCTCTTCATCCATGGGCCTCTTTACAAACATCTTGGTAATTATTTTTGTGTATATTTATTGCATATAATCCCTAAGTTCTTTCAGAAGTTCTTGCTTGAAAGATTCTAAATCAAAATTAAAAGATCCCGCCATTTTGTTTCCTGTGATATAGTCTTAACTGACTTGGTGGATTCTTAATATTAGTAGACCAAAATTCCCTTAACTTGCTTCCAAACAGAAGAGGCTTTGGACTGTAAACAGATGAATTTTGAAAGAAATAAAAATGATCGACATGTATGCATGAAATGTAAATAAAATAAATAAACAAACAAATAGAAAATATACATAAGTCTCAATAACGCCTTCCAGCCTTATTTTCCCCCACACACGTATTCAAGATAAATCTCTTATCCTAGGATTTTTGGTCTGAATTGTAATTATTCACAGGGGATAATAAAACCGACGTTCATACAATAACTCTCGAGACGTAACAGACAAGTAGTATATCTCTTTCATAAAACTAAAGTCCAATATAATGGGCCATGATAAAAGGACAAAAGTTCAATCTAACATGATTCATTGTTATTGGGTTTGGGCTTTATGAATGAGACTATTATATGGCAATAGAATACATGCATTTAGAGAAATCCTAAGGGTAGTTGCTAGGGCACTACATGAGCTGAGTCTCGGGTAAAGTTAGAGGCTCCCACAATCTTTATATACTATTTTTCTATCTCCCCACTCAAGGGTCCGAATGACGTACTCAGTTATACTCACTGTGAGTGATAATAGCTATATACTCTACCACCAAGTTTGAATGAAACACAGGCAGCAAAATAATAACCATTGTCGGGTTATTTGGGACCGTGTGCGCAATGTGTGAAAAATAGTGTAGTGAATGCAAATGCAAAAGGAATAATTAGACAATTAAAAATAATAAAACATAAAATATTGCAATTAGTTTCTCTATCCCTAGTGGTGTCGCCACTATAGGCGGCGGGGCTCAGCGCGCGCCCAAGTGTCCGGCGACCACGGCACTGTGCGGGCTCAGAGCCCACTAGAAATACAACCACAAGCCTTTTGAGCCTGGATCAGAGATGGGAGTCACCACCCGGGTTAAATCAGGGACACTTTTACAGTAACTGAATTCCACGAAAAAAGTCCAGCAGTCGTCCTCAGAGATTGGGTTCGAAAACTGGGTATGGGCTTTTGAATGGCCCACCCGACCTTGCGATCAGCCTCCGTTTGTGTTTTACGTTTTATTATTTTTAATTACTTAATTATTCATTTATTTACATGCAAATTACTGTTTCCAAATTTTATAACTAGGTCCAAGTTTGATTAATTAATCAATTTACATGTAATTTGGCTCGATTCATCACATTCACAATTAAATACAAATAAACAACAATATAATCAAAATAACCAAAAATAAAAAAAAATACACATATAAAGAAAGGGGGGAGGAGAAATGATAAAACCTTTTTTTCATGCAAGCAAAATAAAAGAAAATAAAATGAATTACAATTTTATGACTGGAAGCTTAGAGAAAATCATTTAGCAACCAACATGCTACTAATAATGAATCCTGCATTACAAGTTATGAATAATCTTTCAAAAATAACCTACAAAACGAAACCAGATTAGCACAAAAATAGAGAAAAATAATGAATAAACAAGAAACACATAAAAACATAAAAGAGGTTACTGTTAATCATTCTAGATGAATATGCACATACTTAAACACAATTACAATCAAAGAAAATATAAATAAAAATAAAAACAATGTAAATAACAAATCAAAAAAATAAAAGAGCCAAATTCGGCTCACTAGGGCGGCGCCTTATCGATGGTGAGGCGCCAAGGCCATCGCCTGTTCATGCAGACTGCTCACTCGGACAGGAGAAATACAAATAGCCAAAATCAAACTAGAATAATATTTTTCTAAGAGAGAGCTACAAATCAGACTTAAAAACACTAAACTAAGTCAATTAATCATTCCAAAATCATATTATGCAATCAAATGATAACAAATGACATATTTGTAAAAAAAAAAAAGCATGGATTAAAATCATAAAACAAGCTTTTGTGAATATACCAAAATTCAAAATCTAAATTGTAAAGGAAAACCAAATAACAGAATTATAGGAGAAAAGAAAATCAAAAAATAAAACTATGAGATGAAAATTATACTTTGTATGCAACAAGAATCCATCAATATAAATAAAAGAAACTAAATGAAAGAGTTTGATAGTTACTTGTCAAAATAATTTGCCCTCAGAATGATGGTGATTGATTGTGATAGAGCGCCAAACAGTGTAGAACTAATCGCCTGACCATTTGTTTTAAAAAGCTCCTCTGCCTTTCACCTCTCCTTTTTGTTCTCTATGTTCTACCCTTTTTTGCTCTTTTCTACGTGATGATTTTTTTTGGTTGCTCTCTCTCATCTCTGAGTTTTTTTTTTTTTGTTGATCCCCCCTCTTCTACCTTTTCTTTTCTTTTTATTCTCTTTTTTTCCCTCCCTCTCTCTTCATCTTCCCCCCACTTATTAGCCACCCACATCACGTTCTAGAGGAACGTGGTTGAATAATTTTTTTTTTTTGGGTAGACACCGCCTTAGTAATGAGGCGACCCGCCTCATTGATGAGACGCCGCCTCAGAAATGAGGCCACCGCCTTAGTGCACTGAGGTGCTGCCTTAGTGCATTGAGGTGCCGGCTCAGTGATGAGATGAAGCTCGTCAGAAAACTTTAATGGGCTAAATGGGCCAACTGTTTGAGCTCATTTTTATTGAACTTTCATCATTAGGCTCTTGTTTTGGGCCGGGCCAACCCAAGGTGTCCACAGCTTTCTATTGACATCAACAATACATGTCAAAAAAAAAAAAGAAGTGCGCATATTTTTCTTGGAATAAAGCATTATGAGGTCCTTGTAAACTTAAGTTTTTTGGACATTTTACCATTGTACTTTTATTTTGATATATTGCACCCTTACATATTTATTTTTCCGTTATTGGACGGGAGGACATAACGACTGTTTAAAAAAATTCCATTTTAGTCTTTGTAATTTTAAATTTTTCTATTTAATTCTTATATTTTTTTAACAATTAAATCCTTAAAATTATTAAAATAACTCAACTAAATTTCATAGAAGTTTTAAAAACTATACATATTTTCAACTTTTTTTTAACTAATTTAAAAAAATAATTCTATTTTAGTCATTGTAATTTTAAATTTTTCTATTTAATCCTTATATATTTTTTAACAATTAAATCCTTAAAATTATTAAAATAACTCAACTAAATTTCATAAAAATTTTAAAAACTATATATATTTTCAATTTTTTATCTAATTGAAATGTAGATAATTTATTATTAATAAATTATAATATTATAAATATATATAAAATTAAAAATTATAAAAATACTTATAATAAAATGTGTAGATTTAATTATTCAATAAATATTTATACAATTAAAAGATATGAATAAAAAATACATGAAAAAATTTTAACTAATAAAAAAAAAGTAAGCTATTTAGTAAATGAAATATAATAAATTATATCAACCCATATAAATTTATCATAATTATCCAAATATATTAATAATTGTTGCCCAAAAATATGTTAAATAATTTATAACTTAAAATAAATGATTGATTATATTATTTTTTATTTCATTATATATTTATTTTTTGAAAATTTTAAAATAATTTTAATACCAATCATAATTATTTAATTATAACTTATATATTTTTAAAATATGATTAACGTCTATTATATATTTTTTTTTTCAAATGTGACAATCTAAATTATTTGACAATGATAAAAAAAAATTTATTAGTAATTGTTTGGAAAAAATTAATTTGTTTGGTTCGTTGGTTTAGCATGCCAAAGGCTCTTTAACCTCAATAAGAAATTTAATGCGCCTTCCTAACTTCTAATCAAGTTTGTGGATCCTTAGACTCCTTTACCATAATTCACCTAAATTCTATGAATACAAATAAAAGAAAATGACATAAATAATGAGAGACATTAATTAAAAATAAGAACTTTGATTAATATTGAATACAAGAATTGAAGTGAAAAATCAAAAAAAATATTGCAATTGTGGAACTGTTCTCCAATGGGAGTTAATTTGTTGATGGAACTGTTCTCCCATTGGGAGATCTTCTTTTCGGGTACATATACACAAGGTTCAACAATTCCTTCCTATCTTTTCGGCCAGGTCCTCCATTTTAATGCCCACTTCCCCTTACTTATCCCAATGCATCATCTTTGTAGGCAACTATCTGCAACTTCCTTCCGTTTTCTTCTTTTTGCAATGTGCATGGAACCACTTCTATTTTTTCCGACATCACAGCTCATTCATGAATCATGCCAGCAGTTACCAAAATTCTTGAGCTGGACTTGATGAATTTGTTGGCCAATTTTTGTTTCAAAAGGCCGAGGCTTCTTGATGGGCTAATGGACCAAATTTCTCTAAATGGACTCAAAGGTCTAATTTGCAAAAAATATGGCATCAACAGTAATAATATAAATTTAAAGATAAAATTATAGTCAATTAATATTTTATTTATTTAAAAATCTTGATTAATAAAATCATTAATTTATTAAATATTAATTATTAACAAATATTATATTTTTTTACTAGTATTTTATCTATTAAATACCCATGTATTTTTTATTGATTAAAAAATTTATTATGTATTAATTTTTGCCATATTTTTATATTAATTATATAAATATTTAATGAACAATAAAATGTCACAATTTTTATAATTATATATATTTCTTTAGTATTATAAATCTATTATAAATAAAAAGTATATGATATTTAACAAGTTTAATTGAATTATTTTAATAATTGTATGGACTTAATTGTTAATAATAAAAATCATAAGAATTAAATAAAAAAATTTTAAAATTACAAGGACTAAACTGGGTACTTTTTTAAACTGCTGTTGGGTTCTATGGGCTCGAAAATAAAGTGCAGGAGTGCAAAATACAGAAAAAAAAAAAAAGTACTAGGGTGTAATTTGCCAAAAGAAAAATACAGTAATGCAATGTCAAAAAAGTTAAAGAGGACCGGGCTTCAGAATGCTTTATTCCTTTGTTCTTTCCTGGTTGTATATTTGATCACCAGACGGGAGTAGTTTCCAAACTGCTGCAGTACAATAAGCAAAACAAAAAAGACCTAAGGCTTACTCATGTATCTTCTACTGATTGGTTAGATGCACCTGAACTTATAATTTTTATTACAACTAAATTTTTTAGTTTCTAATTTGTTTTGATATTTCATAGAGATTGAAAAACATTAACAAAAATAATGAAACTTACAAGTTCAGGTATGTAACAGATCCAAATAAAAGATAAAGTGAGTAATTTTGCATGCAAAACCATCACAAAATACATGTCAAGGCAAGTCAAAATATCAATAATTCCATTAAGAACGGGTTTTTGCAATGGCAGAGCAAAAGGCAAGTTCATTTCTTCACTGAAAATTTCAGTGTCAAAATACATGTCAAGCGTTCAACTTCTGGCAATCAATAGACATAGCATGAGACTAATGTATATCTCATAGGGGTAGAAAATGCCAGGGTGAAAAGTACCCGCCAAACTTGTCTTACTATAACATATACATATATGGCAAAAGATATAATGAAGACCCCTAGCAAATTGTCAAATCATAGCTGCCAGTCTATTGGAGAGGTTCCCATTTGCTCCAAAAGCTGGTTTGTGCAAGAGAAGTGCCTGAATAACAAATAGTGAACAAGTGTGCCATTTTCATGAGTTCACAAAAAGTGGAGGGAAAAAAACAAAAAGAATGATGTTATATGCTGTCATGATAGAACTTTGAAACTCATTTATATAACTAGATTCAATATTATCGTAAGGGAGACATTTTATTGATATTCAGTTGTCCTAAATGGGAAATGTGCAGAATTTTGTTTCTTATCAAGTTGCATATTCAACCCAAAAAATATGGAAATGTGCAGAATTTTGTGTGAATTCCATGGTTAATCAAAAGAAAGAACTACTTATGCAGTCGAAAATGCTCATCAGCAACCAACCACACATCATGAAATACAGTGAAGAAGAATGAAAGTTAGACGTGAAAGGCAATATTTCCTCCAGAAAGAATCATCAAGATAATACAAGGCCTAGAAACTTATAAAAAATTTGAAGAACTATCAAAAGTTCCAATTACATCTCCATTGAATATCCAATAGCAATATCTCCAAGATATTTAAAGACACAATTCTTAAGTCTCAATTATAGAGTAAACCCAATCCAGAGCTAATAAAATAATTTTTCTTCGATCTTTTTCAGTTACTCCAATAGCTCCATTTAATTGAAGATCTAGGGGAAAAGGATTTTTGAGATGGTTAAGCTGCTGCTTGCTTTGTAACTGTGGCAAATACAATCTCTATAAATAGCTAGAGTTTCCATTCTTGAGGTATGTACTTATGTTATTCAATCCAATTCCCATGACAACCAAAGTGTCTTATTCTTCTTGTAAGTAAAATTAATCTAACAGAGAATCTTTATAGCATTGCCTTGCAATGGTAGCTATTCTTATTATTCAACTCTGCCCTCAAAAAAGCCAACTCCCTTGGATTGCCTCAAACTTTTTTGGAATTTAGTTTGTCAAAAGGAATCACTCTTATAACTCATCTTTCCTCTATCCTATGAACCCTAAAACACAAAACTACACAAAAGAAAATAAGAACTCTTTTACTTAATAAGAGAATCATTTTAAATAATCATAAGCTAAATCATTTTAAAAGATTCAAATGCATAATCTTGGAGCACAATGACTGTACAAAAAGTAAAATTAACCTGCAGCCAAAGAAGCCTCTGTTAGCAGATAAACCAGAAGGATGTGCTGCCTTCAAAATGTGATGCCTTGTCTCATCAATTAACCTGTGCAACACTATTCTTCTTAGAATATTAAGTAGACAGGAACAAGATCTGAAAGTGCAGGGTCATCTTTCAGTTCTCAACTGATAAGACATGAATCCCAAATTTTGATATTTAAAAAATAAGTTCGTGCAAAAAAATATATGTAAAAAATGGAAGTACTTGGATTTCTCTTGAGCGGAGTTTCCCCAAAGGAGGAAAACTACTCCTTCCTTTCTCTGTGAAATTGATCTGATAACAGAATCTGTAAATTGTTCCCAGCCTTTTTTAGCATGAGAATTTGCTTGATGATTCCTAACTGAATGGATCAAAGATGACAAGTTACACAAATGGCATATTGTTTCCACCAAATTGAACTAAGAGAAAGAGATTATTAGAATAATATCCATAAAATTGAATTAATTCAGAAACCAATAGCACAAGTGCCTATGGCAAGTTGTCCAACTTGTAGAAACATCTTTCCAAATGTATGATGAGAGGCACTCTGACTAAAATCACATAGAAACAACAACAACAACAACAACAACAAAGTTGAATCATAACTAGGACACTGCAGTTCAACCATTGCATCAATTAATACTTTTCTTTTTGTTTTCCCCTATCAGTGCGCTGGAAAAGTCCATAAATGTAACAAGTGGAATCAATTGAATTCAATTTAGTCAACCTCATCTTTCAAAAGCTTATAGTTGCTACAATTCAGTTCTTTCAATTCTACAAATAAATAAGCATTTTGAAAGAAATATAATAATGCCAAAAGTGACATGATTTTGCAAGAATTCAACTGAATTAAATTCTCACAAATGATGTATGCCAAAATAAGCCCTATGTGATTTGTACAAAGCCCAAATAACTGAATTCTGGGCAAGTAGCGCAAAGCCGTATGAAAGATCAAGAATGTGTTTTGTAATAAATATATAAAGCAGAAATCCATTAGCATTATCATATTATTACTAACGAGCATTGATCAAGATGTGATGATGGAAATGAAAGTGTTTCTGACTAACTTCCCAAATTTTTATTAGGAATTTTTTAATGTCATTAGCCCATTGATCTAACAGACATGCTAGAAAAACCAAAAGTTCCTCAAAATCTCCAAAATGTTCATTGCAAAGAGTTCAAGCAATTAAGTACTACAAGATAAGACGAAAATGAAATCCACCTTTTTTTTTTTTTTTTTTTAACTCAAATACAAATATCCAGAGACAATGTCTTATTCAGCCTCCTCACCTGCAGTGAATCAAGGGAATTATTAACCTTGTTGACTACTACTATCCGGAAAAGGCCTAAACTTTCTTACTAGTAGCTCTTCTTTGAACAATGATGGGCCCCTAACAAAATAAATTTCTATTAAGTTTAATCTTTTTCTTTTAAAACAAAGCTATATTAATCCCTAGATTTTTCATTTCTTTTACTTCTGCTCCACCGAAATTTTTTTTCTTTTTCCGAGGAGGGGCTGGTTTCATCACTGTCTTTGAAAAAAAAAAAATTGCATCTCTCTAGGTTTCATCCAAAAATAAAAATGAGCTCATTGTGTCTTTTTTATTTTTTGATGGGAGGAAAAAGTATTCAAAATTCTGGAAATAAATAAGTATATATGTGTAACACTTAAGAATTCAATGATTAAAGATTCTTTAAATATTAAAGCTTACAAAATAAAGTATGGTCAAAGTGCAAACATAAGGACTAAGTTCTAAGATTTAGATTATATCTAGCAACCAAGTGTATGATGCAATGCAAGGATTGAAGTGCATAATATAAATATAGAGAACCTTAATGGTTTTCAGGTGAAAGTAAACTTCTGTGGACTTTTTGTGACTAACCGAAAACAATAAAGGAACTCGTTTACTTTCTCACAATATTATTCGTAACAAATATTATTTTTGGAAAATTATAGATTGCATAAGTAGAATTTGGAGCTTTTTCAAATCAGGAGCACATTACCTTCAAGTCATAAAACAATTGAAAAAGAATCCAAACAGAAGTACATAATTACCTGTAAGAACAGTATTGAGCAATAGGACACCCTGCAATTTCAAGATGAAAATAGAATTATGTCCAAATAAATTCTTAGAAAGATAATGCATAAAAAAAAAGAGCGGGTCCCTTATTATTTCTTTTTTTGTTTTGTTGTTATTGATAGGAATCTTGTTACTTAAACTTAAAGAATTTTTATTTTGTGAAATTGAAATAATTTTTTAAAACAGTTACGCATGAAAGAGAAAGAAGACGAAGAGAAAGAGACAGCACAACCAACAATACATCTGAACAATCTCCCATAAGCAAGTGAAAGCGAAAGGATCATATGTGTGAACTTGAGCAGAGCTACTTCAATTTTCGTTACAACTAAAATTTGATAAAAATAAATATGATCTTCAACAAGATTTACCATGATAATGAAGATTAATAGTTCTAGATGTGAATGGTTCTTTTAACTTTCATGGGAACATTAGACAAAGGAAGTCTGAAAATTTGAAGACAAATTGCAGCCGACATTCATTCTCATTGGATGGTGAAAACAAGCACAGAAAATATGAAGTTTTACTTTCGACAAATGTTTATCTACCTTACCAACTCTTTTTAACAATGCTGAAAATTCGTTCGTCTTTAACCATTTCTCTTCAGTGATAAAAGGTCATGCATGCAAGGCCATTCAGTAAGGAATATTGACAGAAGTGAGCAATTATAGAAAGTTCACAGGTGAGAGAAAATCAGAGTGTTTCTAGATGAGGTTTTCCTTGGATATACTTGTACAAGAGTTGTGAGATTATTGTGAGGTCTTGTAAATCTCCTTTTTATTCTCTCGGTAAAATATTCTTAAAGTCAAAACACATAGTCTTGTGTGCACTTTGAGTAATTGTTTTCTTTTTGCCGTTTTGTCTTCTACTTGCTATCTTGCGGGTCAGGGGCATCTATCCATAACACTAGAAATTTTTTCTCTTTGCTTTAAGAAACAAAATTCCGACTCCACACCATGTGAATCATTGGAAATACATAATTTATGGTTAAAAAAATGCAGCCACTAGCAACAAAGGACATCGTTGTTTTGAGACCCTGAAATCAGTTCTTCTAATTTGAACAGAATCTTTGACTCAAAAGTGTCTCATAAATCATATGGGAACTAAATTTCCTAATTTCTTATCTTGAGCTTTGAGAGCAGGAAAAAAAGAACCATGAAATTCATCCTTTTTCAAATGATATGAAACCACATAACTTAAAGCCTTATTTATGTGTAGTTTCTACATGATACTTGAGCAACTTTATGAAATTCAGTTATGATTTCTCCAAAACTTGAAGGATAATATTCAATAGCTATGAAGCTGAGAAAAGAAAACTGTGGTAGAACACTGTGGTATATAGAAATTTAATCAAATTTAAGGAGCAGCGCCTAGATATACTACTACTAAAATGAAGAACAAAGAAGAAGCTAAAAGCATAAATAAAATAAAATAAAATAAAATAAAGCAAACCTGAACAGCCCATCTTTCAAGATTTCCATGAGAGGGAATGGAACAGCCAAGATCTTGTTTAAGTTCTTTAAAAATGTTAACAAGACTTGAAGGAACCTTAACTCCTTCTGGAACAGAGAAGGAAAGGCCCATTGCTTGACCAGGACCATGGTAAGGGTCCTGTCCAATGATTACGGCCTTAACTCTGTCAAAAGGGGTGTAATTGAGAGCATTGAAGATCAAATGTTGGGGAGGATATATTGGTACACAACCACAAGTTATTTCTTTTTCAAGAAATTTACAGAGATGCTTAGCATAAGGCTTCTGCAGCTCGCCGGGAAGCGCTTCCAGCCAAGTCTCCTCCACCAACAGCTCCTCCAGTTTCACATAGCCTACCCCTTCACCTACAAATAAAAATCAGCAGAAAACCCTAGAAAATTTAAAAAATCAAAATGGAGGAGGAGGGTTAAGGTGTTGATGGTTACTTTTAGACTTAGAAACTAACTGGAGACAGAGGTTGAGATTTCGCTTGGACTTTGCACGCAGTTTATTGAACTCAGTGCGCCACCTCTGATCGGCATTGAGGGATGAGGAGGAGGAATCTGCGGAGGCAGTGGTGGTGAAGAGATGCAGCTGGGTTTTAGGAGGATCGGAAGAGGACGATACCTTCAGTCGCTTCACTGGTTGAAAGAAATCTCTCAGCGTCTTCGTTGCAGAACCCATTGCTTTTTCACCAGATTTGGCGGGAATTATCCCACTCGTACGCGCTTCTTACTTCACTCTAAAATAAATAAGGGACAAGTAAAAAAAAACAAATAATAATAATAATAATAAAGGATAACAACAACGTTAATCTTGTAAATTATATCATTTTTTTAATTAAGTCCTATAAAAAAGATTTTTTACAATCAAATTTTATAAATTTTAAAAAAAATTTCCGTTAGTTCTATCGATTAGTCAAAGTAATTTTCTATTAGTCAACCTTCAAAATTAAACTTTTTTTTATTACATTTCAGTCCTAAAATTATAAAAATTTATCATTTTTTTATATTTTATATAAATAATATTTTTATTTATGACTTATTCTACTATTTAACTTTTATAATAACTATATAACTCACTAAAATTAAAATTGAAAAATATTTTTCTTAAATTATTATTTTATTAACAATGACAAATAAAATTAATTAAGTATTTTAATTATTTGTAAATATAATTTAATTAATATATTTTAAATGAATAAATATTTATACTTGGATAAACTTGATTAGTTTTTTCAATATTGTAATTTGTGTTAGATTTTAACTAAATTTCAAACTCAATTGTATTTCAATTAGATAACTTACAAAATTATATTATTTTTAAAATTAGGCTATTTTGCAATAAATATTTGAAGAATAAAATAATTTTAATTAATAATTTTATTTTTTATTATAAAATATAATTAATTTAAGATAAAATAGAAAATTTTTATTATATTTTACCTTAAATTAATTATATTTTATTATAACAATTAAAATATGTTAATTTATTTTATTGTTCAAATATTTTTTATAAAATAGCCTAATTTAAATATGAAGTTTATTTAATTAGTTTTCAATATCATTATTAATATAACTAATAATTTAAGAATTTGTTTTTAATTTTACTTTTAAAAATTATTTTAGTGAGTTATATAGTAATTATGAAAGTTGAATATAATACAATAACTTATAGGTAAAAATAAAAATATTATTTATTTAAAATATTAAAAATAATCTTTTTTAAACAATTTTAGGACTGAAATGTGAAAAAAGGTTCGATTTTTAGGGTTGACTAACGAAAAATTATTTTAACTAACAGATAGGACTAACAAAAGTTTTTTAAAAACTTATAGAACTTGATTGTAAAAAAAATTTCTTATAGAACTTAATTGAAAAAATGATATAATTTATAGGACTAACAGTGTTTATCATTTCTCTTAATGCCTTGAAGAGAGTTATATCATCATTCTACTCAACTTTAGGCTAGATTAAATTTTAAATTTTCATTGTCAATTATTGTGACATTTTCTTTTTTTTTTTTTCTTTTTAAGTGCTCTATGGGTTTATTAATATTAATATCTTCGTATAGTCCCTATTAGGTAAATATTTATAAAAAGAAATTATATAATCAATAGGAAGTTTATTTAGGAAAGGAAATTGATGACATATAGAAAATCAAGTTAATATATTATTTTTGAAAATGAATGGCAAAAGTTCCAAATTGGACCCCAACGTTTTGTCCTAATTTTACATTGGCCCTTATCATTTTTTTTATCCAAATTGGAACTTAACCTTTTCAAATTTGGCTCAAATTGGACCTTTTATAAGTACAATTAAATTCTCTAACTTTTTTTTAGGACAATTAAGTCCTATAAATTAGAAAAAAAATTAATTTTAATGGTTAATTAACAAATAAAATTGATAAATGTTTTTAAAAACATATATATAACCTAATTATAAAGTTTAAAAATTTTTAAACCTACATAATAATTTTAAAAATTGTTTCTTGAATTTTAAGAATTTTACAATCAAGTAATATAAATTGAAAAAAAAAAGACCAATTTTATTCGTTAACATGAATAGAATATTGATAATTGACCTAAAATTTGATTTAACAGTTGAATAAAAAAATTAAATCAAATAAAATTTTAAACCATTAAAATCAATTTTCAGAAAAATGTTGAATAAATTTTTTTTGATTCAAATTAAAAAATTATATTCAACTGTTAAAATCAAATTTTAGGTCAGTTTTAAACTTGTCATTTATATTAATGAATAAACTTTGTCATTTTAAAATATACATCACTTGATTGTAAAGTTTTTAAAATTAAAATAAAAATAAAAATTAATGTGTAGGCTTAAAATTTTTTGTTAAACTTTATAATTAGGTTGTATATACATTTTTTTAAAAAAATTCTCAAATTTATTTGTTAATTAACCATTTAAATTAATTTTTTGAAAAATTTATAGGACTTAATTGTCTTCAAAAAAAGTTATAGGTCCAATTTGAGCCAATTTTGAAAAGGTTAAGTTTCAATTTGGATAAAAAAAACGATAAGGGCCAATGTAAAATTAGGGTAAAATATTGGGGTCCAATTTGGACCTTTGGCCGAAAATGAATTCTTGTGGAAACATATATAAATTAATTTTTTTGTACTATTTAATATTTGCCAACTTGTAATCAGAACCACCCGTTCCGGTTTTAAGAACTTGACACTTCCACAACCGAAACCAGTTTTGTTTTAGTTAATTTAGAATTTGCAACACCATTTACTGGTTTTGATTTCAGTTTTGACAGATTCAATTCTGGTTTGATTCAGTTCGAACTCCATCCAACTTTGGACGTATTAATTTTAAATATGATAAATTTATTAGAATTGATGAATACGTAATTTCTCTTATAAATTATCTATCATAAATGTAAAGATTTTCACTAATGCTAATATATAAGAAAACTAAAACTTAAAATTTTTATACTAGATCTTAGCACATAGATAAGAAAACTTGAATTAGATTATGCCTTGACATTTGAGGCAAGTTTTTGATACTGTTCATATTATTGTGAGAATCAATTCTTTTTCTCTGAATTAGAAACGACAAATAAAAAGTTAAATTAATTAGAAACGACCAAGAAAATGTTAATAATAATAATAATAATAATAAAAGACTTACTTATGTATCACCCCAATAATTAATAGGTTAATATCGCATGATGCACGTCAACATTTGTCTATACCCATTTTTAATTGCACACATACATACATACACATCAGAATTTTGTGCTTGATCACTGGTGTCCAATTTTGTATAAGAAAAAAATTATACTTACATGTGCTGATTTTGAAATAAACAAGAATCTTAACATATAAATCAAAAGAAATGACAAAAGCTAAACAACCCT
>CATIWO010228937.1:0-10222 GCA_949673435.1 Macaranga tanarius | reverse complement strand
TATATATATATATATATATATATATATATATAAACTATAAAATTAAGTTCAATAATAAATATTAATATCTATATATTATTTATTCATATAATATCCGGTACTATATTCGGTTTTCGGTTCGGTACGGTTTTTGGGTCGGTTCTGGTTTGGTTTCAGTACGGTTTTTTACAAATCTCCAGTACCGTACTAGATTAGTTAAACGGTCCGGTTCAATTCGGTTTGGGGTTAAAAGTAATCGGTTCGGTATGGTTTTTTTGTCTATCAGTTCGAATTTTCGGTTTGGTTCGATTTTTTATCCGTCTCGTGCTCAGCCCTACTTGGAAAGTGGTAAAGAAGCAAGTCCAAAATTTTAGAAGCATCTTTTACGAGAAAAAAAAAAGAACGAGAATTTTAATAAATAAATTTATTTTACAAATTTAAAGAAATTTCTAAAATTATATTTAGAATTTTAAAATAAAATTAGATAAAATTAAAGTAATTCAAAAATAATAATTAAATTAATATAATTTTAATTGAGAATATAATTATAAAATTTACCAACATTTGGTATAAATGAAATATTTTACCAGGAGAAAATTCATTTAAGAATATTTATTATTATTATTATTATTATTATTATTATTATTGGCTTTTAGGAGTAGGTGGTCATTATGTTTTTTTTTGCCCATTGAAGTCATTATATTTAGGGATCTTTACCTAAATACCATTTTCTAATACTTTTATTACCTCAAAACCCAATTTTTTGAAAATTATCCTCCTGCCCTTTAACGTTAAAAATATTACTCCCGTGCCCTTCTGTCTCTCACCTCTCCTGCCTTCCCTTGTCCCACCCTCGCTCTCCTCATTCCTTCCTCTGCCCTTCTTGCTCCTCCCCTAATTTCTCTTTCTTTAGCCCCTCATCCCCCGACCTCCTCTCCCTCGACAAGCACTCCGCCACTGCACTGGGAGAATTTATAGATTGGCAATTGAGGACGATGTATGCAGTGCTACAGGATGCAGAAGCTGTGAGAAGACCAAGCAATCGATTGTTGGAATGGAACAAGATAGTAGAGGATGCTAATCTGATAATTAGGTGCTTCAATTATCATCTTTTATCTATGTGGGTGCTTCTTTTTAACAACTCACCTGTTAAAGATAATAGTTTTTACAAGAAGAAACCTTCCTCTGTGGGGCTTATGGCTGCCTGTAAGGAGCTTGTGCATCTTGCTGTGAGTAGAGGTAGTTTGGATGATGTTACTGTGATGATTATCGATTTGAATCACTTCAGATGTAGCAACAAACATTGTGATTAATCTAGACATATTGTTTAGTTCACGCTTTCTAATTTTATTCATAGCTTGTACATATCTAAATGCAATGTAGCTAGGAATGTCTCTCAATTCTGAAAAAGAAAAAAATCCACATAAAACAATAGCCAAGTGTTAGTTTCAGTCAGTTCATGTAATGTAGCTTTCACTTCATTACCGTTGTGCTAGCTCAACCATAACTTTTGTGATTGCACACCTGCTATTGACTTGATGTCGCACATTGGCCCTCCCCTACTGTCTTCTACTATTGCTCGCCTCTTGTAACTTATCATGCACATTGCATTCCTGATATTTCAAGGGCTGAAGTTTATCATCTTTATTTGGTTCTATCACTAGAGATGATCTGATTTTCAAGATGTTTGTTTTTAAGAATCCGAAGACACAACAACTATACTTTAACTTTGAACATTACTACGAAAATGAATAATCTGAAAACAATGGTCATCAATATCAATTATCATCTCTTATCTACCAACACCTGTTGAACGAGTGCGATTAATTCGAAATAATTGTTCACAAATACTGAAAGAGAATGGTTGGAAAGTCAGTATGTAGGCAGAGCATATCATAGCTTATAAATAATGTAAACTAAGGGGATCAATTGGTTTCAGATGCAAAAGGGGCACTAGCATTTAGTGGAACCAACTCCTTGTTAGGTAGTAAGTTGGTGATGGAGCTGTTTTCTCCAACTTGGGTTGGGATGATCTCTAATCCTTTGTAGATTTTAACTCTCAATTGGCATGATAGTGGAGGAATTTGACCAAGTTTTGAAGTTTAGATAGCTGCTAATAAACAACATTGATAAGAATATCAACACTTTGAGAATCAATCTCATACACCTAGACACCTAGGCTTTAAATTGTATTAATTTATTATATTAATTTTTTTATTTGTTTTAATTATATATACATTTTAATAAAAATTTAAATATAATTTAAAAATTATTGATAAAATTCTTTTAAAAATATTTTTCACTAAAATATTTATTTTTATAAACTATAATATGAAAAATCTAACTAATGACCAAATTTAGCCGCTAAATTTAATTGTAGAGTTATTTTAATTTACTTTATTTTCAACCAAAAAAAACCAAAATGAAACTAATAAACTAAACTAATACAAATAAAAAAAAATAAAAACAATCATATAAAATCATATCAGAAACTAAAAATCAACCAAAATGAAACTAATAAACTAAACTAATACAAATCAAAAATAAAAATAATCATAAAAAATCACATCAGAAACCAAAATGAAACTAATAAACTCAACTAATACAAATCAACAATAAAAACAATCATACAAAAGAATATCAGAAACCAAACATCAACCAAAAAGCAACTGAAAATGTATTTGATATTTCAATTTTATTAAAATTTGAATACTTTTGATTTATTTTTTGTTTATATTATGTATATGATACAATTTCGAATACAAGTATTAATGAATAATATTGATCACTAAAATTTTGAATACTTTTAGTTTATTTTTTATTTATCTTTTCGTATATTATTGGTTTATTTTCAATATATAATTATATATGCTTTATAAATTTGATAGTTGAATGTAGAGAAGTTATAATGTTTACTTACATATTATTATTATTATTATAATATATTATAATTATTTTAGTATATTTTTTAATTATTTATTAGTTAGAAACAAATATATGAACTAGTAATATATTATTGTATACAATGAGTATACTTTTGGTATTTTAGCGGTTTTCAATACGCTTACTTTTAGTTTACTTTTGGTTTATTTTTCGTGTATGAAACACTCTGCGACATTTCTATAGATATTAACCAATGCAATATTGAATACTTTTAGTTTACTTTATGTTTCTAATCCGTATATGAAACTTGCTTATATTTACATTCATATTAATAGATAATATTAATCAACTATTTTACCTTCTACATTTTCAAATTTTTAAAAATCCAATTACAAATCATTACTGAAAAATTAATACATTCATAATAAATATAAATAAAATAACAGTACATATATTACAATATACAATTGGTATATTTTTAGAAACTAATCAATATTTCTATTATAACTGTACTCAAAATCAAAGAACAACTTCAAATTTGCCTTTGTCCTTCGGCTAAAGTCTTCCACGACACTCAAAATCACCTTTATCATTAAACAAAATATTATCACCCTAAAAAATACAGTTATAAAAAATAATATCAGAAATAAAAAATCCACCAAAATGAAACTAATAAAGTCAACTAATACAAATAAAAAATAAAATCAATCATATAAAAGAATATCATAAACCAAAAATCAACCAAAAAGCAACCAAAACGAAACTAATAAACTCAATTAATACAAATAAAAAATAAAAGAATAAAAAAATACAAGTTCACCACTCATAGCTCTAACTACATTACTGATTACATTAAAAACATCAATTGAATTGTCTTCCATATTCTTTTATCCTAACTTAAAAACAACAAGTCGCAAATAAAATCAGAAACCAAATATAAACCATAAAGATACACAAATAAATTCGTATTATAAATAACATATACCAAACAAGAATCATTTCCTATCTCAACAACAACACCAACAGACTTTCAGTTAGTTTGTCTTTATCCTTCGACTTAAGTCTTTCACAACACTCAAAATCACCCTTATCATTAAACATAATATTATCACCGTAAAAAATACAATTATAAAAAATAATATCAGAAACCAAAAATCAACTAAAAAACAACCAAAATAAAACTAATAAACTAAACTAATACAAATCAAAAATAAAAATAATCATACAAAAGAATATCAGAAATAGAAAACCAACCAACAACAACCAAAAATGAAACTAATAAACTAAACTAATACAAATCAAAAATAAAAATAATCATACAAAAGCATATCAAAAAATAAAAAATCAACCAAAAAGCAACTAAAATGAAACTAATAAATAAGAATCACATCAAATTTGCCTTTTTCCTTCGGCTTGAGTCTTCCACAACACTCAAAATCACCCTTATTATTAAACAGAATATTATCACCCTAAAAAATACATTCATAAAAAATAATATCAGAAATCAAAATGAAACTAATAAATCAAACAGACTTAGCAGCCTCAACAAACTGTTAAGTATTTTTTATTTTTTCAAAAATATATTTAATATTTTAGTTTCATTTATTTCAAATATTTTTGGTTCATTTTCTGTTCATATTATATATATTAAACAATTCACATACATAATTTCAAAAAAAATTATATGCAAGTGATGTATAATAACAATACTTATATTATTAAAGTGAGTTGACATTAAAATTATAGTCAAATAAATATTCTTTTTACCTAAACACTCATCAATAGTCCACATAACTAAAATTAGGTAAACATGAGGAAATACATGAAGAGAGGTTGAAATATGAATGATATGGTTGCAATTTTGAATACTTTTAATTTATTTTTCGTATATGAAACAATGAAATTTTGAATATTTTTAGTTTATTTACTATATATGAACCAGTCTGCTACAATTCTATGATATTAATGAATAACACTGATCAATAAAATTTTGAATACTTTTAGATTTTTTTTATATAAACGGTGAAATTTTGAATACTTTTAGTTTACTTTTATTTTGTTATCTGCATATGCAATAGTCTACTACAATTTTATGGCATTTTCTTATATATATTTTGGGTTTATCTTATTTTTCATATATTTTTTGTTTACTTCTAGTTTATTTTTTATATATTTTTTCGTATACTTTTAGTTTATTTTTCGTATATGAAATAATTTCTTACATTTTTGTTCAATTGAAAAGGAAAAAGAAATGATATAAGGAGAAAAATAAGGAGAAAATAAAAAAGAGGAAAAGAAAAAAAGAAGAAAATAAAAATACATAAAAAAAATAAAGAAAAGAAAAAAAATAAGGAGACCAAAGAAAAAATAAGAAAAAATTAAAAAAATAAACATAACAAAATAAAGAGGGGAAAAAAAAAGAAGGGGATGATAAAATTAAAAATAAAAAAATAAAAAAGGGAATGATATATTGAGGAATTTTTATTTTTGGTGAAAAAATATAAAAAAGAAAAAAAGGAGATAAAGAAAAAAATAAGGAGAAATTTTTTTTAAAAAAAAAGAAACAGAAAAAATAACAAAAAAAGAAAAAATCAGAAGAAAATAAAAAAATAAGAAAAAAAAGGTGTGATGAAAAAATAGAAATAAAAAAAAAGAAAATAAAAACAAAGAAATAAGAGAAGAAAGATGAAAAAAAGAAAAAAAAAGAGAAGGAAAAAGAAAAAGCATGGAAGAAAATATAAAAGGGAGAGAGAAAGCATGCAGGTAAATAAAAAGGGGCATGGAGGTAATTTTTAAAAATTTGAGATATTTAAGTTAAAAAAATTAAAAAAAAAGGTATTTATGTATATTTCTCTTATATTTATCTTTAGTGTGAAAGCATAAGGCAAATGATCTTCCTATGTCAAGATCACTTTTTAATGAGCCTATATCAGCGTTAATAGTTGCTTAAATTTTTAGCACAAGTCCAAAAACTTATAACTTGATACCTAAGACTTTTTTTGCTTTCACTAAAAGAGGAAGCTTTATTATTTTCTTAAGGTTTAATCAATGATCTTCATATGTCAAGATCACTTTTTAATGAGCCTAAATCAGTGTTAATAGTTGCTTAAATTTTTAGTACAAGTCCAAAAACTTATAACTTGATGACTAAGACTTTTTTTGCATCACTAAATGAGGAAGCTTTATCATTTTCTTAAGGTTTAATCATCCCATATATTTTTAAGTTTTGAATTAATTTTAAATTTTATTTTCACTTTTATTTTTTTATTTTTTTATTTTTTTTATCATAATGAATATTGCATTCACTTCAAGAAGAGCTTACAAGAACCAATAGGAGTATATTACAAACCTAAAGTATTGCATTCCTCCCACAAATGGCTGTCACCAGAAGAAATCAAGAGTACTATGCTAAGGACGAAATTCTACCATTTTAGGGATCCCCATTCAAGGGACTACATATAGCCAGCATGCTAGGCTTCCTCTAACTAAGGAAGGAAGAACTCTAATTGACTATGGATGACAGAAGCTTCACTGAACCAAAAAACTAAAGAAAAACAAACTAGAAAACACTACTCTAAAAGCACTACTAAGCTACTCATCCTACTTGTTAGGGATAAGAAAAACATAACTAATATTTACAAATAGATTAATTAACAAAGCCTCATAATTGTTCTTAGAACCCCTGTTATTTGATCCACCTTCCAAGATATCACCTTTAACATCAAGATATGGCATCTCGAGTAAAGAGATAACTTGAGTTGATAGGCTTACATTATTGCCTCTATTGTTATAGGCCAGTTTAACCCTATGGCTTGACAAAAGACTATTTTGCCCACCCTTTCTGTTTGTCTTCCTCATTGGCATCTCTGAGGAAGAGGGAATGCTGCAAGTGAACTCAATTCCCTGCTTAGGGTCACTTTGAATATTTTTACTGCTGTGAATTTTCTCAATACGACCTCATAATTTAAGACCAGGACACAGTTCATGCTTTACGAATTCTCTGGACTGAATTCTCGTTGCATGTTCTCCTCTCTGCTCGCTTGAGATCACCTGTGCTATCTTCAGAAAGTCCTCAAAAACTTCTTTAACTTTAGACACAAAGCTTTGAGATTGGATCTTAATTGGTGATACACCACCTGCACAAACCCAATACTTTTCTATATTGAAATGCATTTTATCTATAGCTTGGTGATTAGAAATCTCTTGCAGTATGAACATACTATTGATAATTATCCAAGATCCCCATTTGAGAAAGTTCTTTTCCTCATCTTTCTCGTAAACCAGAAGAGTCAAATTCTTTTTCCAGATATCATATATTTGAAACTTTCCATCAATGCTCCTTTGCCTCTAGATAGTAGTGCAATTAAGGTTTTGCATCAGTGTCTCTTTCCTTTGAGCAGCCTGGATCTTATGAAAAACCTTTTTAACACTGGAATATGAGGAAGAGAATAGAAAAAGTACAGAGTTGATTGCAGACTTAAGTTTCTCTAGTTTAAAAAACCAGGAAACACTAACTAGAGAGAGCATCACTTCTCTCACCAAGCTATCACTTAAATATAGTGTTGTACCTACACTATTTTCACTTTTATTTGCTATATATATATATATATATATATTGATATGTATTGATATGTGTTATAATGATGTGATATATATGTAGCATTGAGGCGATGACATTGATATAATTGCATATCTTACTTATTCTAAAGCTAACTAAATTATTAATTTTATCTTCTTTTTTTAATTTATATTAATTAATCGCCAATTCACGCATTGTACGAACTGCAAATAATGCATATATTTTAAAATAATTCATAAAATAATTTAAATAAATTTAAGAAATTAATCAAATAGTTTATAAAAGTGAAAATTAAAAAAATTATCACAATAATTTTATTTAGTTCTTTTTTACTTAGAACACTTTGTAAAAGGAGCATATTGTAAACTTAAAAAGTATTGTTATTATCTTTGAATTGATGTAGTATAAGTATTTATAGTACATTTGAGATAAAGAAAGAACCTAAATAACAAATATACAACAAATAACAAATGTACTACTATATAACTATAATTACAAGTGATAAAGATGAGCTTAAAGGTGAGCTTTATCATATATTCTTACACCCTCGGCAAGCCTATGGCCATCATAAAGTGGAATCTTGTCACACATGAATTAAAATTGAGTGATGGATAAGGGCTTGGTGAATAAATTTACCAATTGATATTGAGATTTTAACAACTAAACTTGTATAGTTCCATTAATCACCTGTTCTTATGCAAAATGGAAATCCAATTTAATATGCTTTGTATGGGCATGAAACACTGAATTTGATGTAAGATAAATAGTGCTAATATTGTCATAATGAAGAATTGTTAGTTAGGGTAGAAAGCCAAGTTCACGAAGTAAAGAACGAATCCATAACAATTCCTAAGTTGCATTAGCAATAACTTTGTATTCACTCTTCATTGAAGATTGAGAAAACATTGGCTGCCTTTTTGCCATCCAAAAAATTAAATATTGACCCAAAAAAACACCATATCCACTTATGGAGCGACGATCATTAATGTCCATACCCCTGTCACTGTTTGTATAATAACATCAATTCATAGAAGAAGCATGAGAAAAGAATAAGCCCTTATATGTTGTACCTTATAAATATTACAATGATCTTTTTAAGGCTACCCAATGTTCATTACTAGGTGAGTGCATAAATTGACATAACTTGTTAACACTAAAGGCCATATCTAGGTGTGTAATTGTGATATATTGCAGAGCTCCTATAAGTCACTGATATTCCTCAGCTTGAGCAATCAATTGTCCATGATTGCGAGTTAATCATGGCTTTGTAGAAATTAAAGTCAGACAAGGTTTAGATTCCATTATCTTAATTCGATCAAGCAAATCATAAATGTATTTATGCTGAGAAATAAGAACACCATCAGATTGCTTTTCCACTTCAAGTCCAAGGAAATAGTAAATATCACCAAGGTGTTTTAGTTTGTCTATAATATTAAGAACTAATACAACATTAGAACCTGTTCTGACCAAATCACAAAATCATGAAAAAAATAATATCAGCTCCATTATTAAGAATAAACAATGAATGATTAGCTTTGGAACCAATAAATTGTAGTCAAAAGAGATACTGCTTGAGGCGCTACAACCATGCCCTTGGCACTTCGTTTTAAGCCATAAATAGATTTATGTAGTTGGCATGCATAATCTAGTTTATAATCATCAATATAACCTAGTGGTTGTGCTATAAGAATTTTCTATGAAAGATAACTATCAAGAAATGCATTGGAGACATCTAGTTGGTGCATGGACTAGCATTTCATAGTTACAATGGCTAAGACAGTCTAAATTGTTGTTGCTTTAATAATTGGACTAAAGGTTTCTTTGTAGTCAAGATCATATTATTTTGTAAAACCTTGAATAATTAGTCGCTTTATAGCACTCAATGCTTCCATTAAACCTGCATTTGATTCTATAAATCCATTTGCTACCTATAATGTTAGCATCATAAGGTTTTGGAACCAAAGTCCAAGTAGAATTAGCAAGAAGAGCATTAATTTCATAGGACATTTCTTTATTCCATTCCTTATATTTGCATGCCTGTATGAATGTGTGAGGTTTAATTTAGAGAAAATTATAAACAAGTTTATATCGAGTAGCAAGGTGAGCATGATGTTTGGCTAAGGTTGTAGGACGTAATGTTATAGGATGTGTTCTTTGTGCTATATCATTAGGTAAAGGATACCAAATTAAGTCAATAATAAGAATTAAGCTTGAAGAAGATGATGGTGGAGAAGGAGAATAGGAAGTAGGTCCTGTGCGATAATTATACATGTAGGAGAGTTTAGTGAGTTAAAGTGAAGATAATAAGGATGCAACAAGTTGAGGCTGTTAGTATATATGTGCCATAGGGCCATTCTTTTATGTAGACATTGTACTTTTATCCCTATGGTAATAAAATATTCATTTGAATTAAGTTTTAAGTTTATTTGAATATTTATCGTTTAGTGTTATGTTAAATGAGTTTAATATCAAGAGTTGATAATATGAGTAATAAACTCATTTGGTACATATACTATAAATGTTCATAGTTGTTGGATTAATATAAGGGTAGTATTAATCCCTAAATTATTATCTCTGTCTATTTTCTTTGATCGATATGTGATATCGATAGTGGGAGGTAGTAAATCTCATATTACTTGATATGAGATATCAGAATAGACATGTGGATACTCATGTGATGGGTGGATCGAACTGTGACGTAAGATTTGTGATTGCATGGATATTCACTTAAGTTAACAATCACAATCTTGGGCATAATGGTGCATGTGGTCCTTCGACCTG
>CATIWO010228921.1:0-16948 GCA_949673435.1 Macaranga tanarius | reverse complement strand
TTATATAACTAAAAAAATATTTTTTATTTATAATTTTAATATTTATATATAATTTTTTCTAATTAATATATTTTATTTAATATTTTTATAATAAATATATATGTGAGTCGGTCGGTTCGGTTATTTTTAGTTTTTCAACTTAAAAACCGAAACCGAACCGAACCAGTGGGTTATATATTTTTAGAAACTGAACCGAACCTATATATAACCGACCAAACCGTTCGGTTCGGTTTTCAGGTTTTTTTGCTCAGCCCTAGCTAGCTGGACATTTAGACCTTGCTTGGTTGGAAGTAATGGGCCTTGTACTGGAATGTCCATTACATTCCATAGTTCATTACCATACTTAGTAGATAATTTTTTGTTTGTTCCAGCGCAATGGACATTATAGAGGGAATCCCTATTACTTTCAAAGTTGTATTTAGCATTCCATAAAAAATCTGTATATTTCTATTAAAATACATTATTAATTTTAATTTAATTTAATTTTGATTTATTTTTTATTATTTTATACTATTCATCTTTTTTTTTTACTCTTTTTTTATTTTTATTTTCTCTTATTTTTTAAACTCTTTTTTTCTTTATTTGTTCATCTCTTTTTTTTCTTTTTTTAGTTTTTTTGTATTTTTTATTCTCTTTATTTTTTCCTATCTCTTTTTTTTTTTTTTTCTCTTTTTCATGTGACCATTGTAATGTAAATATTTTTTTTTAAGATTATCATTAATTCATTATATTATATGAAAATAGTATAGTCAAGTATAAAAATGTAATACTCATTACATTACATTTATTTTAAAGTCCATGTAATCAAGTATAGTAATAAAATGATAAATACATTTTATTTTATTACAATCTTAATTTTATTACTTTACTCATTACATTCTATTCCATTATCACCAACATGTAAGAACTTAAAAATTGAGGGCGGGTTGAATCTCCTTCCTCCTGCACCCTCCTTCTCTTGTGAGCTGCTGGCATGGCCATGTGAAAAAAAAAAAAAAAAACTTTTGATATAAGATAAGTGGTGGACATCCTATTATTATATTATATGTAGACCCACAAATTAATTGGCCAAACAATATATAAAGAAATAGCGTAAAACTCCAATAGAAATTTGTGGCTGCAGAACAGTACTATTTTGCAGCTCCATTTTCTTTTTTTGGGTGGTCCTATATAAAATATGTGAACAAATATATATATGCTGGCTATATATATATCATATAAATTTAGTTTTGCAGCCTCCGGTCCAAACGGAACCTTATAATAATTCTATGATGAGTCTAGAATATCTGAAGCAATTTTATTTTTTTATTTTTTAAGTTAAAGCAAAGTTGAATTAGTAATTGAGATAAGAAATAAATAAGAAAAAGGAATATGAAATTAATTAATTAATATATTTTTGTTTAGTTAAATCATCGTCTGTCGATTTCATAATCTCCTTTGAAAATGAAGTGATAATTGTCTCTATATACTTATATATATATATATATATATGTAGATTGATATATATCTAAAAACGTATAGGATTTTTCATCTAGAAAATAAATTAAAAAACATGAATAAGATGTTTGCAAATTGGTTACATATAGTTGCATAGGTTGGACCATTTTCATACATATATGCATGAATCAACGTATGAAATTTCTTGTATGTGTGTGTATGTGAATACGCAGTAGAAATAGAGAGAATGGTTAAATTGGCTTGAAAAAAAAAGAGACATACATTAGAAATTATAAATATTACATTCATTTTACTATACAATTTACAAGTTGTCAGATCTGATTCGTCCGCAATAACTAAAATAATAAAAATAAACATTTAAATTTCTCAATTCATTAAAAATTTTTATTTATTTATTTTTTTTTTGTTATTCATTCAAGCTAATTTATAGAGACATCTATATTATTGAAAAATTCTCCTCAAATTATGATTTTTTTCCCACTAAAATTTGTAAAAGCTCATTTTAAGCCTAATTTATTTTTATTTTTTGGGTTGATGTTATAGTTCAATATAAAAGTAAACTAAAACAACAATTTTGAAGTAAAAAAATCCAATAAGATTTACCGGGAAAAAATTAGGGATATGCATAAGTCGGTTTTGTTAAAAAATATTTAAAAAATAACTGAATTCATGATTTATTCAGCTTGAACTTTTTAAAAAATTTTACAATTTTAAACATATTGAATTTATGTACTTTTACAATATTTTAATAATATTTATGAGATTTATTATTATTAATTTTTAAATTTATTTTATTTGTTTATTTTTTTAGAAAACTAATCGAACCGATTATCTAAAATGAAATTAAACAATTTTGGTTTGAATTTTTTTGTATTAAATAATTTTATTAAAATTTTTAAATATTTAAAAATTAATATTATTGATTTATTTTCAAATATTAGTTTTAAACCAATTAAACTAAACTATAAACATCCATATAAATTAAAATATTTTAAAAATTTAGTCCGACTCATTTTAACAATAATTTTTTATAATAAAACTGTATTGAACTGAATATATTTAGGTTTGATTCGGATAAAAATTACAAATTTTTTTATAAATAATATCAAATTAAACTAATAAATTTGATTCAATTTTCAGTTATTTTTGGCTCACACCTAGAAAAAATAGTTGAAATTTGACATATGTATGTGTATATAACTATATATATACATTTCTTCCTCCAAGTTTTGACTTTTCTTTATAAAAAATAAAAGTAGAGTAGAAGAAAATTTACATGTGAAGGGGATAGAATATAAAAGCACGTGAAGGGGAAAAAAGGGAAATTTGAGTGAGGGACTGGCTGATTACGTACGTTGGGATCGGCAAGAATGACCGCCGCTGAGTTAGTCGTCTTCACTGTTGCCGGTCCATTTTGATACTTCTAAATGGAAAATTTTTGTTGAGGTCGGATAATTTTCTAGTTATATTATAATATATTAATATAATAATATATGCTTTAATTTTTTTATTTAACCTAGCTATCAATATTTAAAATTCACTAAATTAATTGATTTAGTTTGAACCAGAGTATGAAAGCGGTAAAATTTTTTAGCAATTAATTTAATTTTATTACATATATCTTAAAACATAAATTAAATAAAATAGTTTTTTACCTACTTGTTCCAACAATTATTGGTAATATATATTATATTTTAATTAATTTAATATCAAATATATAAAATATGTGTTCAAGTGTAAAATTTCATATTTCTAATTTTTTTTTTTAATTTAGAGAGAAGAGAAGATAAAAATGGAACCATTGACCTATGAATGTTTTAAAAGAAGCTAATGATATTAGACTACTTAATTTTCTGTTCTATTTATAACATTAAAACATCAATTTTAGATATTTAGAATAAAAATTTATACAATTAAAATATGAAACAGACATTTATAAAATTTTAAATTTTAATTTTTATACTAACAGAATGAAGTCTTTTTATTATGTTTTATAATAAACCAAGTGCATAAGTTAGATAAAAAAAAAAGGAAATAAAAAACAATTGAATAAGTGTATAATTCTTCCAATTATCTCAATTATTCACATGACCTATTTTCCATTCTGGAAACGGCACTTTGAAAGTGGTGGGTGGAACCCATCCATCTCTTTCAATTCGAAACCATTCCATTCAACTTCTTTCTTTAGTGGAAATTTTTTTTATCAATTTATTAAGGTCATATTCATATACAGTTAAAATTTATATGAAAAAAATTCAGATTAGTGAGGAAATATTTTAAAATGTAAAATTTGAATTTTATTATTATTAGTTTGTGGAATTATTTATATTTATTTTAATCAGGAATAACTGTATCTAGTTATGCAATTCATTAATATTTAAATTTGATGGGATTTTTTTGCCTACAAGTGTTTGCATTTTTTTTTACAATTTTGATTTGTTGTTATATATTATATGGATTTTGCTTATGAGTTGTTGTCATTGTGAATTATAATCTATTCGATTATTGCATTTCTAGCTTTACTTGTAAAACTACAATACTTTTTCTTGATAAAATTGTGTGTATCTGTGTTAAGTATGCTTACCATTCAATGGTTTTCTTGAGTTTTTATTTGTTTACTTTTATTTTGTGGTGGTGAGTTTGGCTTCCTGCTAGTAGTTTCGAGTGGTAGTGGATAGAGTTTAGCTGTTAATGGTGGTGTTGCCAAAAATTGGGGTGCTTGGTTATTGTGATTACAATAATAGCCGAATTATAATTGCCACTTCATGGTGGTTTCAGGTGGCAATAGCGGTAATTTTAGGGTAGTAGTGATTTTTTCGATTTTGATAGTTGTCTCGGGTGGCAGTGATAGTGCTAATAGATAGGGGCTATGGTGGTGGTTACGGACAGCAGTAATTTTGGGTAGACGATGATAATGATTATTTGTTTTGAGTTTGATAACGTTAATGATAATTACAATGATATTTTTTTAATTAAATGGATAAATCTAATTGTGATAGAGCAGGGAGAGGAAAAAATATAATTGTAATTATTATTTAATGTGATTATTGCCAAACTTTATATCTTTTTGGGTGAAATAGTTAAAAAAGTTGATTTTGGGGTTAATTACACCTTGGATGATTGTTCAGAGGGGCAAATTGCTCCTTTAGCCGATAAATAAATAAAAGAATTTATTGCATAATATATATTATCCCACGTGACGTATTTTCTTCCCCATTATTATCCCACGTGCTCTAATTCCCCATTATAATTATTATTACTTTTTAAATGCTTCATCTCTACCATTTCCACCATCTTCCCTTTTCTCTGCAACTCTTTTCTCTCTTTTAAGCATGAATAATAGTCATACAAAGCTATCCCTCTTAATCTTACTTAATATCATCTTCTCCATTAATACCCTTTCAGTAATATCTCCAGCTTCAGCTTGTGATGATAGTAATAATAATAACAAAAATGGTCATTTTTCGTTTCTTGAATCTGTAACATCTCTAACTCCCAAATCTTTCAATCCCCAGAAGAACAAAACATCTTCTTCATCGTCTTCCGCGGCCTGTGATGTGTGGAGTAAGCACTGTTCTGAGGCGGTTTTGAGCCTGGCTAGGCGGCCGGAGACAGCTGCGTGGTTAAAGAGTGTGAGAAGAAAGATTCATGAGAACCCTGAGCTTGCTTTTGAAGAGGTGAAGACGAGTGAGTTGGTTAGGGATGAGTTGGATAAAATGGATATTGGTTACAAATACCCGTTAGCTAAAACGGGTATTCGGGCTTGGATCGGTACTGGTGGGCCTCCGTTTGTGGCGATCAGAGCTGACATGGATGCTCTGCCTATTCAGGTTCTTGCTTACTTTTTGCTGGTTCTTTGGTTTTGTTGGTGTTGTGTACTGTATCTATGGCCTATGTGATGTGTGTAATAGATGCATCATGCATGCATGCCTCTGCATAAGAGTACTAGGATTGAAATTTGAATTTTTTGAGCCAAACAACAAAAAAAAAAAAACTTTTTGTGTGGTGGGGTTTGATTTTTCTTGCCTTTTATAATTTTCTTTCTATTTTTGGAAGAAAATTAAGAAAATGGAGGAAGAAGATGGACATCTTGGTCTCTTTCAGTTGCAAGAAAAATTAATTTTTACTCTTTATATATGGATGCTATGATTTTTCTTTGGCTTCAAACAACTTCTTCTTCTTAACTCATGCCTCAAATCCTCAATGAAGAAATATAAAAGGAGCAAAGAAGAAATTTATGCTTGAAATTTAAGTTTTTTTTAATACATTTTTTTATACGAGTTCTTAAAAAATATTATATTATTGTAATGCTGATTCAGGCATATCTAACTTTGTCGTTTTATATTTCTGGCCATTAAAGTGTCATAGATCTAATCTCACATGTGACAAATTATAAGAATGTTCGAATTTAATACAACAGCAGAAATAAAGAAATATTTATTTAGATTCTCTGAAATTATTAATTTTTTTTTACTTTTATTTAAGTACATCGAGAGTTTTTTTTTTTTTTTTTTTAGGTTACACTATAGGAAATTGATTAAGTATGTGGGGAAATTAACTAAAGGCAGAGGTTATTTCTTTCAGGAAGCTGTAGAGTGGGAGCATAAAAGCAAAGTTGCTGGCAAAATGCATGCTTGTGGGCATGATGCTCATGTTGCAATGCTGATTGGTGCTGCCAAAATCTTGAAGAACCGTGAACATCTTTTGAAGGTTTGTGCTTCTAATCCTGAAAATAAATGCTCTAAAATCCGGGTTAAACACCAAATTTCCTGGCATAAATGGATCGATTACTTCTAACTTTAATAACCCTTTACAATTATAGCACTAATTAAACAGGCAAATATATATATATACACATTTTTCTTTTTGGGTGAGTCGGTGCCTATTTCTCTAAAATGGTGAATTTTGGGTGGATAAAATTGATTCAAGAAGCATGTGGGTGATGAGGCAATGGGACATCATGTTCAGCTATAACTGTCCTAAGTAGTCCTCAGGTCTTTTTTTTTTTTAAATGCTATGCTGCTACTTTCACAGGTGTTTTGGGTTTTATCTTGAAAGATTTTCAATATTTGTGTGGTATTGAGCCCAACAACAATTCAATTACCTTTACCTTATCTAAACTACTACATCCACAAAAGTAAATGAAGAAAAGACATTTTACTTGCCCATATTCTAGTTCTTGAAAAAAAAAATACTCAACCGGTGAAGCTTTGGTCTAATGGCTAAGGTAGAGGTCTTAGATATAAAGGTCTCAAATTCGATCCATAATGGCGTCAAAAAGTTCAGAAACTAGATTTCTTATCTACACCCATTAGGATATATATACATACACTAATAATGGTTGATAATAGTTGTAATATTTATAGTTATAGTTGTTGTAACACCAAGTCGTCCTCGAGGCGATCAAGCGCAAAAAAAAAAAAAAAGACTTGGCACAATAATAATTGCATGTACAAAACAAGAAAACTGACTTTTGACCCCACAATGTTTATTTATGCAGCACACTTCACCTCGCTTTCTAGGTTTAGTTGCACATGACGAAGATTAATAGGTTTTTAAAGTTTCTAAGCTTTGGTCCTAAAATATATCATGAATTTTGACATGTCAAGATTGTGACTTCCCTTCCTTACATCATGGCAACAACCATGGGGCCAAAATTCCTTGCTCTGTATTTATTATTTTTGGATCATTTTTAGGGTCATATTAACAAGGCAAGAAGAAGCTAAAGCATATGATATCAAATGGATCTGGCATGGTATATGACGATTGATTTGTTAAAATGTGCTATATGACTAGCGGACATTGAGATTCCTTTTCTTTTTTTAGATGTGACCTAACGTCGTGTTTTAATAAACTGTTTAATTTAGCTATCTTCTTTGTCTGTTGACATTAGCTCTTTAATAATCAAGAATACGAGAGCTTATACACCTTTATATATATGTATTACATCTAATATACCTGGTATCCGGACACCACTTTTGAATATTCACATATATTGATCACATACACGCACGTCAATTTAAATTTTTTTATCAAATATATCTGAAATTTAGTGTATTTTTATTTTGTATAAAATATAAAAATGTATTTTCTCCAAACTATTTTAAAAATATATATAAATATACCGAGTGAATTTAACTTGTGCTTATTTTGTATAAAGTAAAATGTGAATTGTTATTGTAATGTAGTTAACATGGAAATTTTCTCATAAAAAATCGATAACCACACACGTCTCTGTATAGAGTAAAGTAAGGCAAGATTCCATTAATAACAGATTTGATCTAAAATTTTAAGTTTGCTTCTTTTCTAGTAGTTGCCCACTAACGAGAATGTACTTTATATAGTATAGTTTTTGGCTGCTTAGTGGATGCCCTCTTCTAAAAGCATTTAAGTTTTTCATATGCAAAGAAGTTTAATAATTTAATAATTTTATTTTTTAAAAATTTTTTGTCTTGCCTAGAAATGCACACATTGAGCTCAGAATCTTTCATTACTTAAAGGAATTGGGCGGCCAAGAATCTTGTTTGCTTCAAGAATGCCCCTATAATGGCATTGCTAAATGACAAAAAAAAAAAAAAAAAAAAAAGTTAAAAAATAGAGTCAGCAAAGATAAATAATTATTACATTTAAAGTCAGACCAAAAATTTCAACTTCTTAATTGATGATACTTATTTTATTTATCTTCAAATTTATAAAATTTTGATTTGGAATCTCAATGAAAATCACTTGACTAAAAAATATTAAATGAGAAAAATGTTGTATATAATGAATAAATGACATCTAAATCAAATGGTTTATCTCGGAGATAGCTAACAATTCGACGCTGACACCGTTAAAAAGAAAACCAGAATAGAGCACGTGGCTAAAACAGGTTTGAAATAAATAATATGGATAAGGGTACGTGTATTTTGTCTTGTATGCACAGAATATTTGCTGTTAATTTTTATGCAGATGGGACAAATTACAGTGCCCTAGACAATATCATGGTCCAACATTTTTTATTTTTTCGAGCATTGAAGTTGTTGTGTTTTAAGTTTAATGAAATAAACTTCGGCATAGACATGCTGTTTTTATGCTGATCCCACCTGCACATTGTTTTGCTATGACAGGGAACTGTGATACTGCTGTTTCAGCCAGCAGAGGAAGCTGGGAATGGAGCAAAACGGATGATAGGAGATGGTGCTCTAGAGGATGTGGAGGCTATATTTGCAGTTCATGTATCGCATGAGCATCCCACTGGAATCATTGGTTCAAGGCCTGGTCCTTTGCTAGCTGGTTGCGGCTTCTTTCGAGCAGTAATTAGTGGCAAAAAGGGTGGAGCTGGTAACCCACACCATTCTGTTGATCCCATTTTGGCTGCCTCCGCTGCTGTTATCAGCTTGCAGGGCATCGTATCTCGTGAATCGAATCCACTTGACTCACAGGTTTATGTTTGATAAATATTTTAATGCAAGTTTTTGTGGGTTTAAATCATTTTATTGACTGTGTTCACTCTGCAGGTAGTATCTGTTACAAAAATGGATGGAGGCAATAATCTTGATATGATACCAGACACTGTTGTACTTGGCGGTACTTTCAGGGCTTTCTCCAATGCTAGTTTCTATCAACTCCTTCGCAGAATAAACGAGGTTCGCTATCAACTTCTGCACCAAAAGCTAATTCAAGACTGCTTCCTGGACTTCATTTGAGCTGATATATATTATATGCAATTAATCTTAAAACAGGTGATTGTAGAGCAAGCAAGTGTTTTCAGATGCTCAGCGACGGTAGATTTCTTCGAGCAGGAGTATACGATCTATCCACCAACTGTGAATGATGATCAAATGTACGAACACGTGAAGAAAGTAGCCATTGATTTATTAGGTCCAACAAATTTCAGAGTGGTACCACCAATGATGGGTGCTGAGGACTTCTCATTTTACTCACAAGAGGTCCCTGCAGCATTCTACTACATAGGCATAAGGAATGAGACGTTAGGTTCAACACACACAGGCCACTCGCCCTATTTCATGATAGATGAGGATGTTCTACCTATTGGTGCTGCTGCTCATGCTACTATTGCAGAAAGATACCTTATTGAGCACGGCTGAGGTTACGAAAATGGATGGTAAGGGATTGCAGAAGGCCTGAGAGCAAGAGAACTTGCCCCTTCATTCCTGCTTCCACTCTATTCTTTTGAAATCGTACTTGGGGTCGGGGAGAGAGATTTAGCAGAAGGGAAAATTTTCCCTTGCTAATGTAAAGGATAACCGAAGGAAGTTAAGGTGAGAGAGAGGGGCATCTGCTGGTATTCCTAAATGTATTTGATGCTCTTCAAGTGATAGTAATTAGCTTCTATTTGTTGCTAGTTCAATTCAAAGCATTTTATTGTAGCCGAGTTCTTGAGGTTATGGAGAACTAATTTGAACGAAGAAAACTTGTTTAATAGTAATCCTGGAGCTAGCGAAGATTTCTCTTTTTTGGGTCAATAGCTGAATTAAGCAAACAAGCAAAACCTGCCTTTTGTTCTGCTGCTTTCACTTAATCCTGCCCCCAGAACTTACCCTTTTGAGTATTCTTTCTAAAATCTGCTGACCAAACAGTGAGATTCTTTAAAGTCTGAGCTACCTGCCATTTTTTCTTGCCCATATAATAGTTTCAATCACGTCGAAAATGGCTCATCGGTAGACCACATGAGGAGTAAGGCTAGTGCTACAATGGTTCAACAATTGATGAACACAGCAAGACACTATCTTCTGTACAAAACTCTACATTGTCCTGCTATGCATATATTTTATGCGGGGAAAATACATATGTTTAAAAGCAAGAGTTTTCTGACAAGAAAATGAACTGCAAAGTGACTTATTAAGTCCATCAATTTTCCAACTTTTTTCACAAGGTTACGTAGTACCAAAAAAGATAATAAACCTCTCTGGAGTTCTCCACAATATTGTTACCCATAAACTAATAGACAAGATTCACCTCTTCTCACAGCATAAACATCTAGCAGCTTGTAGAGCAAAATATGTTAGGATAATGTCGGCACCAGCCCGTCTGAGACACATTAGGGACTCCATCATAACCCTTTCTTCATCAATCATTTTGAGAACCCCACCAGCCTTAATCATCGAGTATTCACCTGACACCTGGATTCAAAATCAGAAGAAAAGGCCTGAGTTTTGTATTTAGCCTTCATATCGTAGCAAGCCTCTTCCTGTTGAATGGAAATGCAATAATCTAATGCATGTGAAACCAACAACATAATGGTTAGGGAAACAAGCAGGAAAGTATGGCCACATTAGCAATCCTGTCTTTGTACGCCTAATGCTCGACTAAGCCTCAGTCACAAACTAGTTAATGTAAGCTCTGTGAATCCTTTGACTCCATTTAGATTTTTTTGCCAAAAAATGGATATTAGTGTGCATAAGTTACTACACCATTTTGCTTGTTTTCTCAGTAAGAAATAATGATCTCTGATTAGAAAATACAAATTTTCATCATGTGCCTGCATACGAACTTAACTCCTATTCAAATTGTTAGTTTAAAGGCGGGGGTGTGAACAGTGGACTATCCAACAAAAATTAAGAGAAGAAGTAGTAAGACTGACGATCATTTCCGGCACTGCAAAACACATGCATAACATACAATTGGAACAGATGTAAAAAAGAAAATTGAGACAGACGAAAACAGAACATCAAGTTAAGTATGTTAGCTGTTAATAAAAAATTTTTTTACAGGGAGTACCTGATATGCAGCTATTGGCAAAGGAGATTTATCTCTGAGAAGCCTTATAATGTCCAAATATGGAAGACCTGGTTTGACCTGTTAAGTAGATCAAGTAAATTCAATATGATAGGTAGAGCTGCTTCCAAGTAAAAAACTCCAAAGAAAGCAATACTAACCAGAAGGATATCAGCTCCTTCAGACTCATCTTCATGGGCCTCAACCAGAGCCTCTCTGTAGTTGGCTGGGTTCATCTGATAGCTTTTGTTACAAGCAAAAACAACATATGAAAGGAGCATCAGAAACACTTGTGCACCACAAGTTACCATGCTTTTTTATTTCAGATAAACTACTTACGTCTTTTTGTCTCCAAATCGTGGATTGGAGTCAAGTGCTTCTCTGAAGGGACCATAAAATGAACTAGCGTACCTGGGATTGACATGTCAAAAACAGTAATTAACATTACAGTGAACTGAGGTGGCAAAAAAAGAGAGAGAGAGAAAGAGAACATCCATCAATATTACAAAAGTTTAGTTCTTGGTCACTCAGGTTTGCTTTAAAGAAGCTCAGCGCAGAGATGGTCACAGGATAAAGACATCAGTGTTAATTGTATGAGAGAGATAGACGGGGAGAGAGAGAGATCATTTTCGCAACCGAGAAAGTGCATCCCTTTCGATTTCCTGAAATTCTAATTTGAGCAAGAAATACTAATTTCCCAAGATAATTATCAAGAAAAATTAATAGCGTATTCAATGAATTATTCTCTTGAGAGAAATTTTAATTCTCCACCCTTCTCCTCTTAGTTTCCTTGAAATTCTTTTTATTTAATGTCCTTTATTTTTTGGCTTCTATAATTCTACTTTCCTGCAAACAAATGCCAGAGCATAGTTTGTAGCAGGTATAGTCTCAGCAACAGCAACCGACTATTGTTATTTCAGTAATAGGACATGGCATATAGATATGTACAAAGAGAAAGCATATCTTTAAATTACTTTGCTGTATAGGACATGATTGAAACATGCTGAAAGCCTTCAGCATCAAGAGCTGCCCGAATTGCTCCAACTCGACCATCCATCATGTCACTGGGACTAACAACATCTGCCCCAGCTCTAGCCTGTTTACAAGAATAACAGTACAAACAGGGTCCCAATCATTGAAGCAACAGACTCATAGCATATGCAGGAGGCTGACATGTAACTGTGAAAGAAACCTCCACTATGAATGACCTAGCAGGTTTAAGGAGTTAAGATTAACCAGCTATAGGCGAGTTAAGCACTCAAAACTACAGTTTTTAGGCCAACTTATAATAGATATTCAAGTCAGAAGTCTACTAGTTTTTTGAGCACTTAAATCACCAACCTCAGGTAAACCATGATTTATTGGAAAACCTCAAGAAAAGATACGTATATCTTCATAAACGCAAGGGACATATTCAACAACTCAGAAAGAAAATTCAATTGCGTAAAATCTGACTACAGTTACCTGAGAAACAGCTTGTTTACAAAGTTGATGCACCGTTTCATCATTCATTATGACTCCTGCCAGGTGTCATGGACAATAATTAGCACACAATCAGGACAATAAGTTTATGCCATCAACCAGAGATCAGATGCTCGTCCATAAGATTCAGTCATACTTTTATTTCCAAAGGAATGTCAACAATCAACAACCAAAAATACTGATTATATTTCTCTTACCATCTTCTCTGACTATACCATCATGCCCATCAGAGGAGTATGGATCCAGAGCAACATCAGTATAAATAACCTACAGAAAGACAGAACAAACTTTCAGATAGCCTATCCTATTAGCATGCAGTGACCTCGACCTCAAAATTCAATAGCTTTAACAAAAATACAATTGAAAAATTGAATACTTACAAGATCAGGGTATTTGTCCTTCAGAAGCCGAATCGTTCGAGGTACTAGACCATTATCATTATATGCTTCATCTCCTGTGGGAGACTAGCATGGAGGTACCAATCACATTACACCATTTTATGTATCAAAGGAGCAAACCCAGTAGTTCTACCAAACAGGAGAAAACCACAAGAAGAATGAATACCTTCAGAGCATCTGGAACTTTTGGAAAGAGCACAACACTATTCACACCAACATCCCTAGCTTTTGCTACCTGTATCAGGTGTTGCTTATGTTAAACCTGTACTGCAATGGTACATTAATACTAGAAATCTTCACTTATTTTGTTTTAACTTCAACATCCTTACTTAATGTAAATTCAAAGAGAAGTTCAGCAATGTATATAAAATAGAACCAACACAATGGTGTGGAGTTCCTACTTTTTGTAACACAGCTGTCCAGTAGAGATGGACAGTTCACAATCAATTCATTATTCCATTGTCAACCAACAATCTGAACTTCTTCCTATGCACAAGATGATTGCGGGATAGCAATTACGGGGCTACTAAATATTTGTCAGTCTAGCTACGCCTCTGCTAAATTATACATTTGCTCAAAGCTCTTCTGCATTTTGGATTTTTTTTAAGAAAATGTGAACAATATAATGCCTCCAACTTAATACTTACTAGGAAAAAAAGATAAACTTCAGGCAAGTTAATTTACCCTTTGATGAAGATGGAAATCTTTAGCTTTCATTTCCTTATTCTTTTTTTAATAATGGAGAACTAAAATTAATGCTGTTAATTCTAGAAAATGAGCTTCTTTTTGCAGCAGTAAAATATGTTTAAGCTGCTGCCAAGTAGATGATCTAGTGATTCAGAGAAATTTTTATCTAGCAACACACATTAAGAATAATGATGCAAAAAATTAGGCATGAGTGAATCACCTCTTCCACAAGTCCATGTCTCCATCCAAGCCTGTAGCATCCAGGCATTGCTCCAATAGGTGTGTCCTCCTCGCCTAAACATCGCAAAACATACTTTAAGTAAAAGATCTATGGAGCAGAGAAAGGGATGATTCTTAATGAAGCAAGATTCAGAAGTGCAAGCAGATATCCAAATTAGCACCAACCTTCATGAATAAAAAGTGGATAGACAAAATTAGCAGGGGAAATATTTGTTTCTTGGAATGATGCTCTCATATTAGGTGTCCTACGATTCCGACGAGGGCGCCTGCTGAGTGGCTGACACAAACAAGGAGCAGCACTCAACAATAGCACATAATTTATAGAGTATAAGCAATTGAAATAATTTTCACTAGAAAACCAAACCTAAAACAACCCAAGAAATTAAACAGAAAATTGGTCCCAGGAGGAATTCAATTCGCCATATCAGATGAATATAAGGGATAGAAATAGTAAAAAAGATGGCAACTTTGCACATATCAAACAGGCCAACAGACAATAAAACTCTGGCAATGGCTACACAAAAAAATACAAACCAACCAAATGACACATACTGAATTCAACAATGCAGCAAATAATTGAATTCAGTTCACACTCACAAGCGAAGGAACGACAGGAGTTCCAGCGGGTGCAGCAGGCTTAGGAGGAACAGAAGGCGCCTCAGGCACACTTCCAGCCACAACAGCAGCTTCACATTCAGCATCAGAGAGCCCCAACTTCTTAATTGGCCCATCTTGATTTTCACTTGCCTTCACAATCAAAACACGCTTGGGAACCACCTTGACAGAGCTCTTGCCACCATTGAAACTCAAATTGTTAACAGTGGGCTTCAAACCAGCATAATTCTTGCAATCTAAGCCCTTCATTGCAGGGACAGTACAAGTAGGAGCATTAAAAATCGTGGAAGCCATATCAGTTAGCACACACAAAACTCAATCTGTATAAAACAAAAAAGAACACAGATTTTTAAGTTAAACCCAGTTCATTTCAGATGATGTGGCCTTGTGGGCAGATTTCAAAACACTTTCTTGGCAATCAAACAGGGGATAAAGACAAAAACTTTAGCAATTGAACATGAAAAAATCAAAATCAAAAGAAAATGATCATAACTTTTACCTCGAATGGGGTGAAAAAAATGGGAATTCTTGAGAAAGCCAAGAAGAAGAAGAAGAAGAAGAAGAAGAAGAAGAAGAAGATGGGTGTTTGAAAGATAGGTGATGAGCTTGACAGAGGATTAGTTGCTGCTCCACCTTTGACAAGGACAACTATGGATTACTAAGGTAATTGTTGTGATATACACTTTTTTTTTTTTTTTGACAATTCTACATTTAAAAAGAAAAAAAAATCTTGAGCTTGGGCTGCTTAATTGGACTGCTTCTGTGTTTTTTGTTTTGTTTACAGGAGTGTGTGGCCTCTGGTTTTTCTTCATTATTTATTTTGTGTTTTTGTTTCCGTTTTTGCTGAGCTCCAAAAGCACAGGACAAGCAGACAAGAGACAACACTGCCAGTCTGCCCTACTTTTGGTTCAAATTCAGAGTGGGCCTGAATCTTGGCTTCATATTCTTAATTCTAATTCAAATTTTATCCGGCCCAAAATCTTCGTTTTATAAGAGAGAATTTTCATATTGCATTAACTATTTTTCTTTTAAAATTATTTCTCAAAACTTTCATGAAAAAGACTAAAAAAACTCTATATATATGTATGTATGTATTTATGTATGTATGTATTAAGACAAAAACCATTTTTATGAAGAAAAATTCACGCATTGTTACCTAAACAATTTGTACTTAATCTAACAATTAAAATAAAATATAATAAAGATTTAAAAAAATTTAAATGTAAAACTGATGTAAAGATCTATTTTGACAACATAAAAAATCAATCGTAAAAAAAAGAAAAAGATAAATGATAAATTTTTTTTTAAAAAAGATGGCTACTATTAATATTATTAATGATAGCCAAGAAAAATAATATGAAAATTTGCATTTTCTGTATAACTATTGCAAAAAAAAAAAAAAAAAAAGAGAACTCTTAACTACCTACTTTCTGAAATTTTTTCTTAGGATGTAGAAATTTTAACTCCATTTATTGCTTTTTATAACTATAAAAAAAATAATTCTTTTATTATGTATAGCTTGCTGTTTCATTATTCCAACAATGTCCAAAATTCAGTTGTGTATTGTAAAAAAAAATTCTATTATAGTAGAAGATATGATAATAAGATATACCAACACTACAAAAAAAATAATTTGTAGAAACTATAATAATCGTCTCTATAAACTATAGAGATAATTTTATTTCGTCTCCATTTTTGTCACTTGAGTTTTTGTCTCTATAAGATATAGAGACAAAACAATATTGTCGTTTCTTTATATATTAATTTATGAAGATAAATTTATTTGCCTATGGAGATAAACTTAAATTATTTTTAAATCTAATTATTTATATATTATCTAAAAATTTGAATTGTAATATAAAAATTTTGAATTTTAACTACTTTCAATTTTAATATAATATTTATCTAAAATTTCACCTTTTAAGATTTGAAAACTTTCAACTTTTTTATTTTGATAGTTATCATAACTACCATAAAAAAAAAATAACAACTTGATAATTTTTCAAGTTGTAGCAATTTATAAAGAGAAGTACAAAGTTCTAATTTACTTACTAATAATGTGGGAATTGGGATTTAAATCTCATATCTCAATAGAGACAACAAAATAAAAACTTGTCACCTATTTTTAATTTAAAATTATTATAGAGACAATAAAATAAAACTTGTCTTCTTAGCCCGTCACTATATCTTAAATTTTTTGTAGTAGGTCCCTCTAAAATTAATCATCTTAGAACTCTTCTTATAACTTTCAAATTCGAAATATTGCTTTGAAGATGGGTAGTTTCAAAAGGAAACATTTGAGGAAAAACTTCAATAAAATTGATAGGGATAATGACTCTATTAGTCCT
>CATIWO010228846.1:0-11194 GCA_949673435.1 Macaranga tanarius | reverse complement strand
ATTAACTGAAGTGTGAAGAACATATGGAACATCACCTTCCAATTCCACTTTGAGAATGTTGTCCACGAAATGAAAAGTGTTTTCTTATCAAATCACCTTTGCTTGTCATTTCAAAATCATATCAACCAAAGAAACAAAGGCATGACTTAGATGCAGACACATTTCTAAAATTTTATTAGTCCACGTGATGAAACACATTTCAAATACATTAGAAGATGTTGGAGCTTCTCATTTTTCATCATTTTGTGCTTGTTAGAGAAAAAGGCAATAAAAAATATTAAAAAGTGCTTCTAATTTTACGTTTCTTCTGTTTGCAATTTTAAATTTATTATTTTATTACAGTTGGTCAATATAATAGACATCATGCTAGCGGCATATCATCATGTGAGAGGAGAGGATACCACGTTTGTAATGACGATAGTATAACATAGTTTAAATTACATACTTTAATTTATTAATTTATGAAAAAAAAAAATCATGCACAAAAAGTGTAAAACCTCAGCATATTTTTGTATTTTTCTCTATAAGAAAAAGGTCCAATAAAATGGAATGGCAGTAAAGCTAGGAGAGGGAAGGGGCACCCTCCTCTCCCACTGAACATGAAAAGGGTCCTTTTGAAGAGGTTGTTGGACAGGGAACCCTACATTTTCATTGGCACTATTATTGCTGATAGTGCTCTACCTTGTCACCATTCCATCCTCCAGCAAAAGTTTTATCCTCACTCACTGTCCCACAACATGCACATACAAAACACAAGCCTTTCAATTTCCCCTCTGTGCATAAGGTCATTTCCATCTAGTCCCACATGAAAAAAAAATGGACAGCTGAACCTCTCATCAATCTATCTTTATATTCTTTCTTCTCCTTTCCCTTTCACTGGTTTAAAATCATCCTTACAAGCATCAAAGAAGTGTAGAAATTGATAAGATTTTACGCAAAAGAAGAACAGATGCATGCACGTGCCGAGCACGTATGATCTACCGACAATTTGATGTCCCACTGCTCTTAAGGCTTTAGGGCACATACAGACATCCTGTAATAATTGAAGATGATTCAAATGCACCTACAGAGAACAAATATGCCTACTTTTGGTTCTTTAATAAATGCATCAACGTTCTTAGGCCTAATTCTAACTAAAAATACCCATATTCCATGTATTCATGTATCAAAAACTGTCTCCACCTACAGTATTACTCCCCAAAAGAAGATACGAATCAACTATACTAATTCGCCACATCAAACCCACTCATTTTAAGGGCAATGCCATCCAAGAAATTCACAATGTCCTGAACTATATAAAGTTCACTCGAGTATCTTGTGCATTTTATCTTGAATTCAAATAAAATATTGAACTTATCTCCTACAAGTAAATGTAGGACATACCACAACTTCTTAGTAAAAGCAAGAACTACAGCCAAAGACTATATATATACTAAATGTTCTTTAGAAAGAAGAAACTTCACTCAAAAATTTCAACCGACCAGCACCCACCAATGCATGATATGCAAACCAGGCAGCTCGTAAGAAAATTCACCTCTACCCAATTGGGTATGAGTCTGGCTGGAAGGCAGCCAGATAAAATTGACAACATGGTCAAAAACAAAGCAGAAGTGAGGCTTACGCTTCTCCCTTAAACCAAAGACATTTTCAAATTAATGCAAGCCTAGAACGTTATTGTCAACACCTAGCAAATATAGAACCATCACATGGCCATGGAACCTACAACTTGCATATAGTCATCTATCACATCAACCAAAAAGGTCAAAAAAGGACACAGTAGCATCACATTCATTCTACAAAAGAAAAGGACTCTTATCTGATCATAAATTAACTGCAAAATAACAAAAACAAACAGCTAGATATTGTGTCCTACTAATTATGCATTGTATGTATTCAATAGAACAAAAACAAGGAACAGAATCTTCTAATTACAGTAATAACATAGATATAAACTTTTCAGAAGCTAGGATTAGACAGTACTTCCAACCTCTGCAAGGGTCTGAAGACAAGCTAATATTACAAGAGAGAAAATGGTATCTTAACTGGTTAAAATGTTCAGTAGTCCAAAGACCCCACAGAAGTAATACCAGTGATCAAATTTCTGGAGTCTTGCCGGCTTGTGTAGTCATCACAACTTCCATTGGAAAGCCTCTGAATTGGAACTGAGTTCAGAAGCTCTAGGCCACGTTTGCCCATTTGCTGCACTTCCTGTGGTGAAAGTATTTTGATGCACCACACGCTGTTTACAAATTCCCTGGTTTAAGAAGTAAAAATTTATCAGAAGCACAAACAGAGAATGTCACATAACAATGAAATTTAAAACACGAAAGAATTTATCTTTTTTTGCAACCTAATTTTATAATTGCCATATATAGAGATGCCTACTATTTTCAGTATGCTTACACAACAGCATACTGATCAATTTTTAAGCTCAAATAACAGTGATTCTCAGAAGAGAAGAAACAAAAAAAGACATTTAAAGGAAAAACTTTAACAAAATTGCTAGGATGAAGCTAGGAACTCACGGCCAGGGGTCATCACCAAGGAGAAGAACATCATTCTCCCGGTCAACAAATACAAGCTGCCAGCCTGATCTCAGCGGGTCCTCCAACTGGCCTTCAAGGCCAAACATACGAGCAAGCTCACTTCGCAGTTCATTGTAGCTGCTGAATTTGGTAATGTCCAGCGACCTACCGAAGGACCCTGACTTGTAAACCTGCAAACAGTTGAAATATCAGCAACAATTAACAGTAAATTATTTTTAAGAAAAATTGAAATGTGAGAACTCCGTAAATTAGCTGATAGCCGAAAGAGGCAACCAACCTTAACAAAGGTTCTGGTTAGTGGGTTTGCTTGGCCCACATTTTCTGGGGACTGCAGGAAACCTGATTCATCAATGCAACTTGAAGGTGTCATTGCTGGATTAAGTGAAAAATCAGTGCCTGAAGTACTCATGTAATTTGAAGAAGAGAAGGGTATAGTTGTGGAGTCACTATCACTGCCAACTCCCCTGAGACTTGACATTCCACTCTGCAGTAGAAGTGATGAGGGCTCTATACTGACACCAAATAAAAGATGGCTTTGTGGATCAGCACCACCTTCTTGGTCTATTGAACATTCCCTGCCTGGAAAGGGTGGTAATGAAACAGAATTTGTAGAGATATTTGTCTGAGGGGTCCCCAGCTGTTCTACTTGGGGCAAAACACATTGTGGAGTGCCAGATGAAATAAGAGGTTCAACAGCAGCTCGCTTGGATGGCCAGCCAGAAGAACTCATCAAGGGATTGGTTCTTGGCAGGTTGATCATATGGGATGATTCATCCTGCGAAAATGAACCCATAAGACTGTGCAAAGGAGATACAACAGAACTTGTCACAGGGTTCCCATTTGAGTCGGAAAAACTCTGCTGCTGGCATAGAGAGGACATGGCTTGTAATGGAGGTGACTGGGACTGAGAGGCTGAAGCAAATTGAGATATGGCCGATGCAACATTTGGAATCTGTTGCTGCTCAACCAGTTGCTGTTGTTGTGGCAGTGAATGCTGCTGCTGCTGCTGCTGTTGCTGCTGACTATTAAGTGAGTGCTGGTGCTGCAATTGTTGCTGAATAAGGTGCGAATGATTTTGAGACTGAGCCTGGGACTGATGCTGGCTTTCTTGAACACCTTGTTGAAGAAAGGCCTGGTGAGGATGGGACTGCTGTAACATGTGGGGCTGCATTAAAGCAGCAGTCCTACTTGGGAGATTTGCATGTTGCTGAAATTGCAAAAGGGATGTTGTTGGTGATTTAGAAGGATCTATAGCTCTTATGTCCTGAAGTGCAGCAGCAGCCATGGCTTGGTACATATCAGTTTGCAAACCAAGCACGGAAGCATCAACCCTTGGCTGCATCCACGGTGACACTCCTAGCCCATGAAAGTTCATTGCTTGAATTCCACGGTCTCCATCTCGCAGCCACATAAGGGGAGAATTCATTCCCAAATCATCATCTTTGATGCCTACATTCCAAACATTTGTAAGCAAGTGATGAAAGGGAAAAAAAAAGTTTCTTTTCCTTTAAAAGAGATAGAAGAAATACTTGTAATGTTATCCTTAATAATATTATTGTTGCTGCCAAACTGCATTTGGGATGCACAAAATGCAGAAGACTGTATCTACTCATCAAAAGCCTCAAGCTTACCATGGAATGAGGGCAGTCCAGGAGGCCAAGGTCGTTTAAGCCTCAGAGGGAATGGAGATGGATACATTGGGAATGTTGTTAGTGGTTCGATTTCCCATAGAGAAACTCTTGGTTGCCTCTCTCCAGCTGTGGATTCATCCCAGCCGACCTGCATTTATTTGATCAATTTGTATTAAAATGGAGATCCACATGATGCATAAAGCAAAACATTTAAAGAAAATTTGGAAAAAAAAAATAGCATCCTATTTATACCAAGCAATAATTTGTTCAGCAATGCACAATATAGCTGATTTTCTTAGCATACCTTGACTGAGCGCCAATGTGAATTTGGCCATCTAACAGGATCTAAATCACTTATGCCAGTTATTGTGCCCATGTAGCTGGACAATAAACAAATATTAGATGTCTACATCAGAACAATGCATAATTTTCTCAGGAAGAAATTCCATCACATTGAAATAGGAGACCAATAGGAGTCAGAGAAGAAGTAAACACATTATGTATAAACCAAGGACTTGATATAAGCACAAAAATCACTTACAGCATAAATGCACTAGATAAACAGGACACATGCCCACACACAAACACATGCACACCTCAAAAACATGCACATGCGCATGAACACAAATTAATTCACAGCATATTTGTTCCAATATTTGTATGACGAATATACTATTAGCCAGTGCAGAAAATAATGAAGCTGATCTCCAATAGTCCTAAGAAATAAAGCAGTTTTACCCAAACAAATTGCAAATGAGTATTTACCGGCGAACACTTGACTCTTCTGTTTCAAAAAGCATCCTAAAGCGCATGCCCACAGAGACTCGGGTGTGATAGACTGCTTTAACATACTTTGCCAATGGTATGACAAATTCCGATGGACTAGCCCTGAATAAGAAATGATGAAATTTTCAAGAGTTCACTCAAAACTCTAAAATATTAAATTCTAAAAGTGTAAGTATTGTACCTCGGATTGTAAAATATAGTGAAACGGCTATTTGTTGCAGCTGCATGAGCTGCAGCAGCAAGAAGCCCCAAGTGCATGCTGTCACTTGATAAGACCGACGAAGGCATCACAGTTTGGGGACGATTGGCACGTCGTATACCAAGCAACAATTGATTTTTTTCATTCCTGATGAAGGTATACCCATCTCTATTAGACATTCACATGACACAATAATTTGCAGTTAATCATGTTCAAAGATGATAAAGATACAGGACATTAGAAAATGAGGTACGAGGGGGACAAAAGCTCTGGATAAGTCTACACATCTTATGCATACACATAGAAATTAGAGATGTAATGTAAAAAAACATTATTTTGTTAGACAGGTCAACAATGTTGTAATCTCCAATTTACGAGATCAAGCACTCTCTAACCTAATGTCATACCTATCCAAGAAATATGCAAATTACTATGCTAAGGCCACCTAGTCAAGACAAGTTTCAGATCTAATAGTAAAACCTGAAGAGAGTACAAAAGAAAATAAAGTACATGCAGTGCTAATGCAATTATTAACAATAAGAAGACGTGCTGATAACAATCAATGGAGGGGAGTTGAGTTGGCCAACAGATTACCAGATAAAAAGGACTGAATCCCCAGCAACAAGTCTTTTAGCACTTACAAACACACTCCAGCCAGTTGTAAGGAGGTGCCTTTTGGGCTGGCCTGAAAAGAAGAATAGTCAAGAACTGTCAAATGTGTTATTATAGGGAGTCTTTTTGTTTTTAAAATTGAGATATCTGGAAAGTTCAGTATAGCATTCCACTATGCATGACATGTAAATTCCTGCAATCCAAATAAGCAGTAAATTTTCCTATAAAGAACTGTAGAATGTGGATATTTAACAATCATGAAAATTCACTTCAATTTACCAATATCATCCGCTATGTCATTTTGACTGTCAAATCTTAAAAAAAAAAAGAGCTTTAGACATTAAAGTTCTACGAAGAAGGTAGACATAGAAAAGGGAAAAGGCATCCCGGCATGTAAAACAGGAGATGAAGTTGATTGTTAAAGAGCAAAAATTAGTAGGAGTTATAAAAATGAAAATAAAACCAACTTCTCATGTAGTGCCTTCATCACTTGAACACAAGATACGAGATGACTATCGACATACTCAGCTAACTTTGAGATCATGTTTGATTGCTTAATTGAAAATTGCGCTAACTTAAAATCACAGAAAAAAAAACTCACCACGAAAGATATGCCTGAATTTCCATTCGTTATCATGCAGATCTCTAGCAATCAACTCTTGAGCTGGAGGCTGCTGTGAAAAGTCCTGCAAGTGAAAAATCCAAGATATTTAATGTCAAATTTTGACATACTAAACTTAAACCACGTGCTAGTTCCACTGTTACACAGAAGCTTTACCAAAGGGGGAAACACTTTTTCGGCTGCCCGACGAGGGACTGAGAATCCTCCATGAGTACTTGTGTCGCTGGCAGTCAGAGTTTTACAAAAGTAATTTGTTGGCTGTTTGCTGGGAGTGCCCAATTCTGCTGGAAGGTAGGCATCCTTTTGCTCTTGCTGCAGAGGAAAGTAACTTTCAATATGCAATTCAATTTATTTAAGCCAATAAATCAAAATACAAATAGTTAAGGACAATATGGCATACAGGACTCAATGGTTGCAAGGTCATTTGTGCATACACTTCATCTGTCTCGACATCTGCCTGAAATCAAGAAATTTTCTTAGCTTTTACGGAAGAGCCAATGGGAATATATACTGAACAAAGAACTGTCAATCTAAAACACATCTTACATGCATGGTAACATTGTGAAGCTGACAGATAAGTTGCGGAGGTAAGCTCGGGTAGTTGGGGATATGGGCATCCACCTCCTTGTTGGTTGATGCAGCAACCTACATTTAAAAAAATGATTTTGATAAAATAAAGCGAAACATGACATCAATGGATCAACTAACTAATAGTATGGCTATGGCGCGGGAAGGCAGCACTGATTGAGATTTTCTACTTGAATAGATAAGTGACTTGATCTGCTTAAATAGCTATATAATCATCACAGATTGACTAAATGCATTTGTTTGCTGGTGAGCTGCAAATATTAAGACTTCAAAGTTTGTATAACCCAGGAAAATCCCCGCCAAAGATATCTTCAGATCAAGTGGTGATGATATGCAATAATTTACTTAAACATAATTGTTCATATGTAATATATGTATCAGTTTTGTGATGACAAAGAAGCAAGCCATGACCATATTAGATTACAAATCCTTACTTGCTCGCTATGCCCCTGGGCAAAATAAACAACACGGCTTCCGACAGCAGGTAGAGAAACAAGAGGACCCGCACATGCATGCCAAAGTTCAGAATTCAAAACCCTCTTCTCCCCTACAAAATGCAAAATTCATTCCACAATGATGTTAAGAAAAAGGGTGTGCATATATATAAAAAGGAGTTGGAAAAGCTAATTTAACAAGACGCGACTGATTAGCCCTCTGAATGATCACTGGAAAGGCTGACTGATAAAGAATAAAACACAAAATCCAAACATTCATATAAGCTCTCTAAAGATAAAGTTACCAAAATTGCAAAAGGAAATCCCACAAATTAAAGAGCTTAAAAATCAACTGTGCTTTTCAAGATCTCAGTTTCTGTCTTTTTCCTATACTACGAATTAATAAAATGGCATCTTGATACTAATATTACAAATTTGATACATAAATCACAAATTCTCCCCGAAAACTCTGCCTAATATCCTTGAAGAAAAATGAATAACAAAGAAAGAGAGCATCCTTTATACCCCCAACCCAAAAATATGCAAAGGAAAAAGAAAAACAAAAAATTAAGAGGAAGAAGAAAATTTTGAAAGCAAAAATTACTCACCTTCTTGTGTTTGTGGATTAAAACCAGCTGAAGAGAGCCTCATTATAGCAGAGATTTTACTTCTCCTTCAAAATTAAGTTAGACCCACAACCAGCAGATCCAAAGCTTCTCTCTTAATCACACCAATTAAATCCCAAACTAAGCCAACGAAACCCCCACTCAATAATAACTCTCTTCACTGATTGCTTCTCTCCACCCAATACCATGCCTTCACCTTTTTCCCTTCCCCTTTCAAACACCCAGTCCAAAGCTACAAACTTTGATGTCTACTTAGACCGTCAAAGAAACTCAGAACTCAAATTAATATTCATTGTAAAACTTCATTTTGTAAGTCTAGTAACCCCACACACAACAAAGGAAAAAAATAAAAATAAAAATAACACTCCACTTTCTGAATCCTCAACCGAAACCGGTATTGCTACAAAAGATGATCAATTTCAGCCACATCCGGTCTCTATCTTCTTCACCCACTACTCCAAGATTCACCAGCTACTGAACAAAACTTCTTAAACAACACAAATCTTCAACAAATAGAACACCACATTCCAGCTCCCAAAAAAAGAAAACCCCCCAAAATCCCAACTTTTTTACTTCTCCAAAAAACGCCTAAAGTCCCAAACTTGCAAAACAGCAAATAGATCTATCTCACTTGCAAGTACAAAAGACCAGTGCTTTCCTTTGAGCTTTTTTTTTATTTTAATAAACCCAGATCTTATTTCAGCAAAGAAGCAAAACCCAAAAAAGGTACAGGTTACAAATTCAAGTACAAAGCACTAACAGAGCTAACTTGAAGCCAAAATGAACATGCAACAGCAACACAGCTACAAGAAAAGCTACTGTCTTTAAACATAAATATTAAGATCTTTAATAATAATAATATACAAGCTTATAGTAGCCCACATAAAGACATAACAGTAACCATACATATATTATTTATTTATATGTATATATGATATTATGGATTTAGGCAGTTGTTTCCAGTAATGGAAATAGTTAATAGTGAAAGATAGTGGTGTGTGTTGGAGGTGATGGTTCTGCTACTGCTTGCTGCTGCTGCTGCTTGCTACTACTATCTTACTGCTTCTGCTTTTTTTTTTTAACCCTTTTCTTCACTCTCTTTATTTTTAGCTCAATCAATGAACAAACCCAACCGCCATTATTTTCCACTCTTTTTTATACCCAAGAAAAAAAAAAAAAAGTTTAAGACCCCATCGCAGGAAAGAGATAGAGAGAGGTGCTTGTGTTGTGTTAGAGTTTGTGTGTGTCAGATTTTATTATTTATATTATTATATATGCACATTTCCTTTGGTCTAAACTATATTTTCTTACTGTACTGTGACTTTTCAGTATTCATTTCAGACAATTTGGAAAAATCATTATTAGCCTTCATCTTTGAAAGAATTACAACACTGTCACTTTCAATGAAAAGTCATTTTCAGAAAAATATATATTAATTCACTGTAATTTTTATTTTTAATTTAAATTTTATATACGAATAAAATAGATATTGAAATCATTTTATTATTTTACGAAATCCACTAAACTTTATAATCGGAATAGTTACACATCTTGTCACTACTACTAAATATCGAATAATTAGATGTTCAAAAATTAAAAATAAGTTTTATAATTTAAAAATATTGAGTTAGAGTATTTTATAACTTAATTAATATTAAATTATTGAAGTTTGATGAGTACAAATAAAAAAATTAAATTTGATTCATTTTAATGTAATCTTAATATGAAAGAAAAAATAATAATAACTTAGTTGATCTGTATATATTTATGTTTAATATTAAGTGAGTATAGTAAAAAATAACATTAAATTTAAATCTATATTTTTTATCCAACACTACTAGTAAAAGATCATTAATTTGATAGTAATATTTTGTAAAAAATATGTATATACTTTGTAAATTATAGTCCCATCTAGATAGCCTAGTGGCTAAATTACGGGGACATCCAGGTAGACGGTGGGGTTCGATCCCCTCCTCCCCCGCGAGCTCTAAAAATTTTAAATGATAAAAAAAAAAATCATAAATTTGAATAGGCTAGATTTTAATAATTATTTTATTTGAATAAAAAAGAGAATTTTAAAACATTTGCATGAAATGATTGAGTGTGTGTGTGCATAAGAGTATGGTTGCAAGTTGATTGTCATTACTTTGATATGGGCCAACATAAGTCCCACTACTAGTACAATTATAGGAAACCCTACTACCATCTCTTAATATACTTACTTTATATACATGCATGAATGTTTTCTTTTAACTTGTTATTACTCCTCCATAGATTTTTAGCTTACCTTTTTTTTTTTTTTTTCAGCATTCACTATCAAAGTGGTAAATGGATAGTGAATATAAACACTCTAATGGTGTGAAAAAAAATGGAAGAGTATACATTTAAAATCATTAAAAAATAATTTTGATCAATGCCTAATCTGATTTGATAATATCTTTACCTAATGCATTAATATATATATATATATATATGAAGTTATATTGGAATGCACTTTTTAATATAGATAATTTATTGTTGGTATGCATGGTCTTAATTTATTTATATCATAAACTATATTAATATTAGAACACAGTATAATGTAAGTAAAAATCGATTTAAGTATATTAATTGTAATTAAAGTTATTTATTGATTAATTAACAATGAAAAGTTGAAAATGTGACATGAAGATAAATTTGTATAAGAAAGGGAATATTGGGGATATATATAAAAATAATCCAAACTGGATGGGATTAGAAATAGCAAAAAGAATGATTGAAATGATTAATTAAAACTAAGTCTGTGCATCGGTCGGTTCGGTAGAAAAATACAAGTTTTTAGTCGGTTATTTAAGAGCTTAAATTAGTACTGAACCGAGCCAAAATATAGTATGGTAGGCTCGGTTCGGTTTACCAAAAATTAGTATTTTTTTCGATTAATAAATTCAGTTGGGTTCGGTTGAGCTTTCAATTGGACTGTCAAAAAAATAAAAAAAAAAATTAAAAATTTCAGTAAATATACACTATATTGGGCCAAGCCCATGAGTTGTTCTTACATCTTACATATACAATTTCAATAGAGTTTGAAATTCAGCCTCAGCCCCTAAGCATATACAAATCAATAAGGGCTAAGCATATACAAAAATAAATAGAATACTAGAGGCCTACATA
>CATIWO010228842.1:0-11174 GCA_949673435.1 Macaranga tanarius | reverse complement strand
GCTCAAGCTTGTTGATTGCCATTGACCAAAGCATTTCGAGCGTGCTACCAACTTAAGGAGTATGTAAGTGTTACTATATCTCTTAGTTGGTAAGAACTCTTTCTATATTCTGTTTTGGTTGGCATGTTAACTATGTGTTGTTTATTATGTATGTTTAGCTATGTAAGAGTGTATGTGATATGATCTATGGGCATGTTAATGATATGTGTTGATGCAAATGTTGCATGCAATGAAAAATTTTAAATTCCACATTTTCATTATCCACCCACAACACCTATCCTTCAGCTTCATAGATCAATCTATGGTCTAAAGCAAGCTTTGAGGAGTTGGAATCATCGCTTTGATGAGGCTATCTATTCTTTTGGTTTCATTAAGAATGAAGATGAGCCATGTGTTTACAAGAAAGTTAGTGGGAGCCAACTCACTTTCTTGGTCTTGTATGTTGATGTCATACTTCTCATTGGCAAAAATGTCGGTATGATAACTTTTGTGAAAGTATAGTTATTTAAGACCTTCTCACCAGTAGCCATGCTTAAATCTATTCGGATTCTTCTTGCCATAGCCGCACACTATGATTATGAGGTTTGGCAGTTGGATGTCAACACCGCCTTTCTTAACGGTTATGTTGAGGAAGATATTTTCATGGAGCAACCCAAGGGTTTTGAATCCGAGAAAAGCTCAAAAGTGTGCAAGCTTAATAGATCAATCTATGGTCTAAAGCAAACTTTAAGGAGTTGGAATCATCGCTTTGATGAGGCTATCTATTCTTATGGTTTCATAAAGAACGAGGATGAGCCGTGTGTTTACAAGAAGGTTAGTGGGAGCCAACTCACTTTCCTGGTCTTATATGTTGATGACATACTTCTCATTAGCAATAATGTCGGTATGATGACTTCTATAAAAGTATGGTTGTCTAAAACATTCTTGATGAAAGACTTAGGAGAGGCCACCTATATTCTCGGGATTCGAGTCTATAGAGATAGATAAAAAAGAATGATAGGTTTATCTCAAAATCTTTACTTGAAAAAGGTGTTGAAGAGATTCAACATGCTTCATTCCAAGAGAGGATTATTACCATTTAGGCATGGTATCCACCTTTTCAAGATGATATCTCCCAAAATATATGAGGAAATGGCAGAAATGGCCAAAGTTCCTTATGTTTCGGCTGTAGGAAGCCTAATGTATGCTATGTTATGTACTAGGCTGGATATTTCCTATGCTGTTAGTGTAACTAGCAGGTTTCAATCCAACCTAGGCTTAGAGCATTGGGTGGCAATTAATGCTATCCTTAAGTACTTGAGAAGAACTAAGGATTTAGTCTTGACTTATGGAGGAGGTGATTTACAACTTACGGGCTTCACAGTATCTGACTTTCAATTAGATATGGATAATAGAAAGTCTATCTCCGGGTTTGTCTTCACCTGTAATGGAGGTGCAGTGAGCTGAAAGAGTTCCAAGCAGAGTATCACTACTGATTCCACTACAAAGGCTGAGTACGTAGCCGCATCAGATGCTGCTAAGGATGTTGTTTAGATTCAGAAGTTCGTTACTGAACTAGGAGTTGTTCCTTCTATTAAGTCGGTAATTCCTCTCTTCTGCGACAACAATAGAGCCATTGCTTTGGTAAAGGAATCGAGGTCTCATTAAAAATCCAAACACATCAAAAGGTGCTATCATGTTATCAGGGAACTTTCTAGAAAGGGCAATGTGCTCGTGTAGGTGCAGAAGGTAGCTTCAGCCAATAATGTGACTGATCCACTCACTAAGGCGCTTACTCAGCTGCAGTTGGACCACTATTTTGAGCACATGGGTCTTAAATATTATAGCGAATGGCACTAGTGCAAGTGGAAGATTGTTAGTATATATGTGCCCTATAGCCATTTTGTATGAAAACATTATACATTAATCCCTTTGGCAATAAAATATTCATTTAGATAAAGTGTTTGTTTATTTGAATATTTACCCTTAGTATTATGTTAAATGATTTTATTATCAAGAGTTGATAATATGAGTGACAAACTCATTTAGTACGTATACTATAAATGTTCATAGTTGGTGGATTAATACAAGGGTAGTATTAATCTCTATACTATCACCTCTGTCTATTTTTCTTAATCGGTATGTGATACTAATAGTGGGAGGTAGTGAGTCTCATGCTACTTGATATTGGATATCAAAATAGACATTTGGATACTTATGTGATGAGTGGATCAAACAATGATGTAAGATTTATGATTGCATGGGAATTCACTTTAGTCAACAATCACAATCTTGAACATAATTGTGCATATGGTCCTTTGACCTGAGGTGACATGGTCATCCATATATGGTTGGTTAGAGTTTGTTACCGCTTACATACCTATACTAGCCACGTATGGGTATATGGCGTGTGATGGCTCTAGTTGGTTATATGTAGGGATGAGTGATCGACCAAGATAGAATTCATTACCTGGAGTGAACCAGGATAAGATTCTATAGTATCTAAGTTATTCTTAATGAATAAGTACCTGGCTAGGTCAAACTCGACTTACCTAAAAAAAGTTTCGGTGCTAGAAAAGAGTTTTTAGTAGTAGTCATATTTTATTAAGAATTAAACTTAACATTAGGTCATATGATTAAGGCAATTAGAGTTTGACTAAACCTTGACTCTAGCTAATATCAGGATCTTGTAATGAAGGGACATTTAGGGCACGGTAATTGTGTTATATGATTCTTGTGAATCTATATATAGCATTCATTTCTAATTAAGTAGTTATGATATCTATGCTGAGGGTCACTTACGACTTATGGGAACTGAATGTGATGCATTGAGATTTTCACATTCAGTATAGAAAGGAGTTTCCATGATATTAAGCGTTAATATCTTTTCCCATTGTCATTTAGACTTGAACCTAGTAAGTCACACACACAAGGGTTGCACTTGGGATGATTAATATTAATTAGATTATTAATTAAAGAATTTAATTAATTAATTAAATTAATTAAATTGGATTTGCGTATATGCGGGGATCTAGCATATTCTGAAATCCGAATTCAAAGATTGGAACTTTATTGCAATTAATCAAATACTAATTTAGACTTAATTTAACATGTGATATTAAGTTCAAGTCTATATTAATATAAGCCTTCCAAAAATACAAGGACCATGAGATGGACCATGATAATTATGGGTGATGGATATGGCCCATGAGATGGACCATAAGTATTGGGCTTTGTTTAAAAAGTTTAAACTAGCCCTCTAGTTATTTGATATGGATTAGGCTTTGTTTAAAAAGTTAAAACTAGCCCATTAATTATTTGGATTGGATTAGGCCATCTCCAAGTGTAGAGAAGCCCATATCCCATGCCTTGGCCCAGCCCATTAAGAGTTAATGGGAATAGGGATAAGGATATCCAAGCAACCAAACAAATCCATTGGAAGAGTGTGAGACACTCTAGGATATGTAGCAAACTTGGTGACCAATCTTGCTATAGTAGTAAGCTTGGTGGCTACTCTTGTCTATGTAGCAAACTTGGTGGCCAATCTTGCTATAGTAGCAAGCTTGGTGGCTACTCTTAGACATGTAGCAAACTTGGAAGTTGCTCTTACTATAGTAGCAAGATTGGTGGCTACTCTTAGACTTGTAGCAAACTTAGAAGCTACTCTTACTATAGTAGCAAGCTTGTGTGTAAAGACATTCAAGTTAATAATATTATATTAGTTTTATTATTATATAAGACAAAGAAGTTGTTGAGATAACTTATTGGGAGAGTTTTTGGCTAAGGCATTTTGAGAGTGAGTTTGGTTATTCTAAAGGAAAAGAAAAGTTGAGAGTGTCTCTTCTTCTTCTTCTCAATTTCAAATTATAGAGAACTAAAATATATCACAAGAGTTGTGATCTCTCTAACCTAAAGCCTTAGTTGTACAAGTGTTGTACAAGGCAAATCCATCATCCTTGGGAGGTAGCTATTCGGTTCTATACTTTTAAGATGGAAGAAGCTTTAACAAGCTCTTGGGTCATTTCTAAGAGAGACTTGTGGGGAGAGCTTCATCTATCTTGAAGATCATCCAAGTGCAATCTGTGTGTCTTGAGCTAGAGGCTTCACATTTAGGGGGCTTGGAGCTAGTGGATCCTAACAATCAAAGCTTTTCGAGCGATCTACTCACTTGGGAGTTTTGTAAGTGTTACTTAACTCTTAGTTGGTAGGACTTGTAATATGATTACATGACTACTTTGTTTGTTGATAAAATATTGTCCTTGATGCATGATTAGTTATGTAAGAGTGCATGTGATTTGAATCCTGGGTATGGAAGGGTTCAAAAGTGCAAGTGTTACATGCAATCAAAAATTTTTAAAATTCTGCATTTTAGTTACTTTGATCCCCCGTTCCTTTAATTGGGAGTGATCAATACATTAATTATGATTATGATGTTTATGAACCATATTTTTAACGGTATTGAATCAGTTCTGACATTTTAGTAAAAATAAATTGAGAGTGAGAAAATTACCTTCCTTAAGAAGGAAATGATTAAGGGAAATGAATTGAAGTTTCTTAGCAAAGTTATAGAAGTTATATGATTCATGTCAAGGTTTTAAAATAAAGGATAGAATATGTGTGAGTACAAGAGGAAGAGTAATAATCTGTATATTCAGATAGTCATGATTGTATAAGGAGATTTTTTCGACTTATGATCTTGAACTCTTTGTTAGTAATTATATTTGAGAGTTGGAAGACATTAGTTATGGTAACCAAAATGTCATAAACATCGCATTCTTATTACGAGTGGTCAACAAGAAAAGCAATATGGACGAGCTGATGTATGAAAATGGAATATCAATCTTTGTCAAAGTTATAACTACCAACGGTATTAAAATAGACTCATAGTGCTAATTCCTGTAGGAAATCAGAGTTATGGGATTTACATATATAATTTTATAATAAATTGAACTGTGGATAATGGATTGAATTAGATGAATTAGAGTGTAAGGGAGATGTGTTGTATATGTATTTGATGTATGGTTATATGTAGGAGTTATAAAGAATAAGGAAGATATGAACAGCTAGAAGAATTCTCACTTGTTGAAGTGGAAAGTATTTTAGTAAGTACTTACTAACATAATGCATATATTTTAGTTTCTTTTATATGTATTAATTTAATAATAATATGTGCTTAATTGGATAATTAAGCAAGTAATATAAATCATTATATATGCATATAGTGAGTGTGATTGGATATGCCATGGAGTATGGTGAATGATAATATTATCCTTTGACGAGAATTAGTATGAAATGATTATGTTGTGGATTGTGAATTATAGCGAATATTATATTCGTGTATGATGAGTGTTATAAACATGAGAATGAATTAGTGACTATTAATGGAATGTTAATATAATGACCTATTGTGATGCAATTGTGTTGTGTTTCACAAGAAGGTAAAACAAGTGAGAAATTATGTGAGAAATATATCAAATGTGGATTTGTGTGAGGTAATGGTATGAAAATGGTTTTGGTTGGATATTGAACAATGAGATAGGAACGTGAATGTAAACAGTCTTGCATTTATATGAATTATTATGAAATGCACATGCATATATTTGGTTATATATATATAAGTATTGAATTATACAGGGATATAGATATACTATGAGATTATGTTATGAATGAGATCTATGGAAACTATGAAAGGATGAATATACATGTTTTAGACTCGTGATTGATGGAATACCACATAATTATGAATGAATTGAAATGATAATGTTAAATATGTTGTTGGAGTGCCACTGAATTGCTTTGGGTTTTATTTGAGTGTGGAAAATTGTAAAGAAAGTGGACCATTGGCATATAAATTGGCTTTGCTAAGGCAATTGTTTCTTATTTATGATGTATTCCATATATCTATATTAAGACATATTCCATGTGTCTTTGTTATGACAGTATAGATCGGATCCTAATTACGTGATACAGGAGCTTGAGATAGGCATTTCCGAAAGATTGACTTATAAGGTAGAACCAATAGGAATTTTAGATCAAAAGATGAAGTGGTTGAGGAATAAAGAGATTCCAATAGTAAAATTGAAGTGGAGTCGTCATGCCTAAAGAAGCAGCTTAGGATGTAAAAAGAACTAAGGAAATAGAAATACTCATATTTATTCTCAGAAGATAATAAGTAATTAATTTCGGAGACGAAATTTCTCTAAAGAGGAGAGAAATATAACACCCATATTTTTATATGCACTGTTAATGTATATTATTTTCATGACATATGGAGTAAAGTTATAGTTTGCATCTAAGTGGGGCATGTGCATGTTGATAGAGAAGGACTTTTTTGTAAGATAAGTTTGGACTATTTTATCACAAAAAGAAAGTTACGAACTATTATGTAATAATCCTATTTTAGTAAGGGGCTGTAGAGATTGGTGATATTTATTTATTATTTTATTAAGAGATATTATTGATTATTATTATTATTTATTATTTTATTTAAGATTTGTTGATAATTATCTATTATTAATTATATTATTATTATTATTAGATATTATGATAATATGTAATGATTAAGAGAGACTTTTAGAGGGGGCAAATAGGGTAATTTGATTGGTGAAGTGTGTGAGTGTGTGGGTGTATTTGTGTAGAAAGATTGTAGAGAAATTCATTAGAGAGGAAGAGGATGAGAAGGGTTCTTGTTTAGTTTGGGAGATTTTGATAAATTCTCTACTCATTTAAGAACCAATTTAGGAAGCTTTAGGAGATCTATAAGCTTTTAGGAGCATTATTTTGGTAAGCCTAGTATTTATTTTGGTTATTTGAGTTAGGTTGTTGATGTTGTAAATTCGGTTCTATTTTTCATGTTGCACCAGTCTTAGTATTTTTACCATATCTTGAGTTGTAGACCTTTGATTTGAGTATGGTTTGATGTTTTGGAAACTTTAGAGTGTCCCTTACAATTTTTGTGTTTTATACTAGAGCTGATTTTACTGTTAGAGTTAACTGGTAGGGCTTGACCTTTTTGAGCTTATGCTATCAACTTTATTTTGCCCGGATTTGATAAAAAAATCTATAATTAATTTCATACATGTCCAAATTAAGTGATTCTAATTGGAATTTGAAGTAAACTCACATATCTAGCTTCAGTAATATTTTCATAATTTTTGGACTTGTGTGTGAATAATTTGGATACATTAAACTTTGAGTATTTAGTTTCCCTTTTATGATGTTAGGGTGAATTGCTATGCTTGCTTGTTTAAATTGACACATGATTGTGTGTAGGAATTGATAGAGCTAGAGAAGACCTTATTCAATAGGGGAAGCTTTTATTTAAGAAGAAGTTGAAGGCTTGAGGTAAGTAATTATTAATTTAATGCTTACATGTAGTGATTTTTAAGTAACTATAGTTATTTAACTATATTAATTTATGTATGCCATTTAAGTGGCAAGATTGTTGAGCATGATATATATATATATAAATATGTTGTTGTGAGAAAGCATGATATATATATATATATATATGAAAATGTTGTTGTGAGAAATCATGATGAAAATATGTATATTTATATTGTTGATGAGAATATGAATTGGTTGATTGAGAATGTGTTGTGATACATTGTGAATATTGGCACTTGTGAGGTGGAAGCCACTTGGTGTGGTATAATATATATGTATTGTTGTGAGAAAGGTGAATTTTGATTCACGATGAGAAAATGAAAGGAATACTGAAGTGATGATATGATTGTACATAGGCAATTTGATATGTATGAAACTGTGAACGCCACTTGAGGTGGTATGGTTGAACACGAATTATTATGAAATGATGAAAAATATGCATATAGCATGAATGTGAAGAATGTGAGGAAAAGTGTATGTGTGGAGATGAGCTCCACGGCCTGAGACTGAGCTGGACAGAGAGTCTCAGGTGTGGCCATTCATATGATATATATCTGCACACACATGTGAGATTTGAGACTGAGCTGGGCAGACAGTCTCAGGAATGGCCACAGATATATAAATAAAAATATATATATAAAAAAAAGAAAGAAAAGAAAAAAAAAGAAAAAGAAAAGCAAAGAAAGGAAAAAGTGAGATTTATGTGAAACATGTGTGACGTGAGTTGAGAGCTCCGCTCGGATACTAACTTGCATAAACATGCATTGTTGCACTATATTTTCATATATGTTGAGCACCATATTTGCATGCATGTTGAAATTTGAGAATTATGGTTGTGAATTGAATGTGAGAATTATGGTTGTAAAAGATGAATGTGATGATTGATGGGGTGTAGTTATTGAGTTGTGAACACCTAATTATTTATGTTAGCACTTGTTGGATTGTTATTAATGTAATTGGAATGATGAACTTATGTTGAATTGTTTGTTAATTTAAGAAATATGTTTTTAGGTTAAGAAACAGGCTGAGACACGGGCGTGTCTTGAGCCGTGTGTGAGGACACAGTTTGTTTTGAGTTAGAACATGATCGTGTGCCAAGTGTGAACTTTAACCCGAGAGCTACACGGTCTAGTACACTGGCGTATATTAATTTGTGAAATTAGGTATTTTAGACCGAGAGCGACACAGGCATGTTCAAGACCGTGTACCATTTTGAGAAAATGTGTATTTTTGGCCGAGAGCAACACAGCTGTGTTTGTGACCGTGTCTAATTTAAAAAAATATTTGAGTTTTGGACCGAGAGATATACGGTCTAATACACTGGTGTGTACATAGTCGTGTACCAATTTAAGACATTGCACATTTTAGACTGAGGCGCATACGGGCAAGAACATGAGCGTGTTTATAGCCGTGTGTGAGGATGTGTTTGGAACCGAGGTGAACACGGGTTGGAACACGGCCGTTTTCCTAACCGTGTAGCCCAAATTTTAGTGTTTATTGTTAAATTGGGTTAATTAGTTCTTGAGAAGAACTATATGTACGCTTATATTAATAATTGCTTATTGAGTTGTAAGCTCATTCCTTAACAAATTGTGGTTTTCAGACTTCGATTGATTAGAAAGCTTGAAGTATATTTCTTTGTGAGCTCAGATAGGTTAAAGGCAGGCTTGGTGTCGACATCTCTATCCTCATCATCATAGCATTTGGGCATTTTATAATTAGGTTTAAATGTATATTTTAACATTATGTAATACTTGTATAAAGTATTTTTATTATATCAAATAAGAGTTTTTATTTATGTATACTTATCTTTTATTCAGAAAATTTTTTATATACCACATTTATGTTGTAATGTATGGACACTTATATGCGGTACTTGGAGGGTGCTACACAAGGCATGGAAGGAGAACCTCAACAGATTAATGTTTTCTTTGATAGAATATCCTTGGTTCAATCCAACTCTAATAATTGGTTTGATAGAGTGGATGAACGTCTTGATTGTTATAAAAGAAGAATGAACCATATGAAATATGATATACATTATCTCTATCAAAGGTAAGGGTACATATGCTAATGACCTTTCCAAGAACCTGCACAAGAAGCTCAAGGAGGAGATGATGAAGCCACTCAATATTCGAGCCATTAACTTATTCATGCTTTCTTAATGAACTCTTTTATTTAAGATATTATGGACTACATTTCTTCCTTATGTGTTCATGATTATGTTATTATGTTCATGTCCTTGTCATCATGTTTATGTTTTATACATTGTGATCTTGAAGTGAACTTGTAATGGTATTTATTATCAATGCAATATTATTATTTTTTCTTTGTCCTATAAGTTTTTTTTACTTTGACAAAAGGAGGAGAAGTATAGAATTTTGAATATGCTTAAATAATGTTACTTGATGTGACTTGCTTAAATGCTTTATGTGCTTTCAAAGCCATACTATATACTTAAATGTTCAATGATCAATTCAATTACTTTGCCTCTATAATCAATTCAATTGCTTTGTCTCTATGATAAATATGTCAATAATGCTATCAATAATCAATTATCAATTGCCTTAAATTCTTAGTATGATATCATGATTAAAATCTTTAACTTTTCTTAAATCTTCTAACTCAAGCATATATTGAGGGATATATAGTTTCATTTGTTCGTAGTGGAAGTGATATCTAGTTCCAAGCTTCTTGTCATCATTGAAAAGGGGTTTTTCTTGTATCACTCCCTTTTATTTAATACAATGTTTAGAATTATTTTTATTTCTTTTCTCTTTAACATGAGTAGCTAGATATTTTCTAGGGTTCTTATTTTGAATTGACCATGTGCTTATTGTGATTATGTTGGGTTACTAGATTTAATTCATTGGTTGTTGTTGAACTTAATGTCATTTTAGGACTGATCAACCTAAAATTGAATGAACACTATAGACTTAATCGAGAGATACTTCTGTAGGATATGACAATAACCTATTAGTTGCTTATTTAGTCGAGAGACATTTAAGTTGATTAATATTGATTAAAGGTTGTGCATTTAAAATTGGTTTTAAAAGACATTAGGTTGGTGAGAGCCGTTAAACTTAGTGTTGATTATTTCTGATTTAATTATAGGTTTATCTGAGAGGAAGATCTATAATTATTAAGATCCCTTTAAAATGAATTAGAATTAGTGTGGACTTATGTTTGTAATCAATTCTTTGGAATGGTCAATTAAGAATAAGAACCCTAGGTTATTATAATTGCATTGAATTATGTGTTTATTTTCTTTAGTTTAGTTTAGTTTTATTTCTTTGAAACTATAAACTCTATTTCGGTGTCTAAACAAATAAGCATAGTTAGTATTACAGTATTCAACCACAAATCTCTGAGGGACGATATCTTTCTTTACTACTTGATATGATTTTGTATGCTTGCAGATTAGTACACATCAGTATTATTATTCTATTGGTTGTTAAGTGATATATGTGTATATTTTATTAAGAGTTATTATTGATATTTTGTTATATTATTAAGTATTATTATATTTGTTATTTATGTGAGAAATATGTATTAATTATTATGGATGAGTATTAAATGAGGAGGAGAATTTTGGGAGTACATTGTTCATTATGCATGTTTAGCTATGTAAGAGTGCATGTGATATGATCTATGGGCATGAAAGTGTTTTGTGTTTGATGCAAATGTTGCGTGCAATGAAAATTTTTAAATTCCGCATTTTCATTGTTCCTCTACACACACTTTCTTTCAAATGGTATCAAAGCCTTATATCACATGATTTACATGCTAAATATATTGAAAGTTGCAAG
>CATIWO010228820.1:0-15909 GCA_949673435.1 Macaranga tanarius | reverse complement strand
ATTTGTTTAGTTTATAGTAGAAGTGATATTTGGCTTGAAGTTAGAAGAGCAAGGCTTCTTGACATCATTGGAAAGGGGTTTTTCTTGTATCACTCTCTTTTATTTATTACAATGTTCAGAATTGATTTCATTTCTTGTTTGTTTTCTTTTCTCTTTATCATGAGTAGCTAGATATTTTCTAGGATTCTTATTCTAAATTGACCATGTGCTTATTGTGATTATGTTAGGTTGCTAGATTTAATTCATTGGTTATTGTTGAACTCAATGTCGTTTTAGGACTGATCAACCTAGAATTGAATCAACACTATGGGCTTAATCGAGAGATAAGTTCTGTAGGAAATGGCAATAACCTATTGATTGCTTATCTAGTTGAGAGACAGTTAAGTGGATTGGTATTGATTAAAGGTTATGTTTAAAATTGGAATTAAAAGGCAATAGGTTGGTGAGAACCGGTTAACTTAGTGTTGATTAATCTCTAATTAATTATAGGTTTGTCTGAGAGGAAAATCTATAGTTATTAAGATCCCTTTAAATTGAATTAAAACTAGTATAGACCTAGTTGTGTAATCAATCCTTTGAAATGGTCAATTGAGAATAAGGAACCCTAGCCTTTAAAATTTGAATTGAATTTGTGTTTTTACTTTTCTTAATTTAATTTTATTTCTTTGAATTTCCAAACTCTATTTCGTTGTCTAAACAATCAAACATTGTGAGTATTGCAGTATTCAACCTACAATTCCTGTGGGACGATATCTTTATTTACTACTTGATACGATTCTGTACGCTTACGGATTAGTACACATCACTAACTCATCTCACCTGACACATCTCATACTTATATATATAAGTATTTAACTCTCACTTATTCATATATTGATCAATATAACATTCATACAATATTTACATTTACTCTTACATAGTGTAATTATATTATTCTAATGTTACTTTCTAATTTGACCGTAAAATTCTGGAATTAGATTGGTTTGCTCCAAAGAATTTAGTCTCTTTGTATGAGACTCATAACTATGCAGCATTCACACGTTTTATGATTGATTTCAATTCAAAATTCTAACCTTGGTGTAAAAAATTCATGATTTCAGTAGTTTCTAATATCCCAAATGTTCATGTATATTTTAACCAAGTTCGGTTCAAGGTTACACTCTAAATTTTTCAAATTTAAGCAAAATAGTGTGTAGAACTAGTTACAGAGGTGCTGCCCCATTGGTACACAGGCATCGACTTTATACAAAGGTGAGGGCCTTTGCTGAGGCGTCGCCTTAACTCAATGGGGCACCGTCTCAACTCAATGAGGCGCTGCCTTATTGGTGATCAGGCGTCGCCTCATCGATGAGGATGAGGCGATGCCTAGTGACCTTCTACAACTCGACAATTGCAGAAAGTTGCACCAAACCATATAATCACCACCATTTGCTTATACAACATTCATAATAATATTTCATATTAATATACATCCTAATATCAAGAAATTCAACTCTAGATCTATAATATTTAACCCCAAAAATATTAATCATTAACTCAATATTTTTCAATAAAAATTGAAATAAAATCATGAGATTATAGCCACTCACTTGTATTGTTGATCGAACTTGAACTTCTTTGATGTTTCAAGAACCCTAGCTATAGTGCTTCGTGGCTCTCTTCTCATTCTCCTCTTTTCTTTCTCTTTTTTCTCTTCTTCTTCTTCTTCCTCCATTAATCACTCTACTTACTCTTCTCCACTTTAGTTCCTCATCTTTCTTTTCTTTATTTCTTCATCCTTCTTCTCTTAATTCTTTCAAACACATTCTTATTTCTTTCCAATTTAATCCCAAAATTCTATTTCTACTTCTTAATTATACTCTATTTATTTCCTCATAAGAATAATAATAATAAACTTCTAACACTTCCATTTAATACAAGAAAATCAAATTCTTAATTATCCTTTAATTATATAAATATGTCTTCCAAGGATATAGATGTTACGATTCTCCCCTCCTACAAGAAATTTCATCCTTGAAACTTCTACAAGTTCACAATCAATTACAAGAGTCCTAAATACTTCTGTGTAATATCTTCTTCTTGCTCCCATATAGCTTCTTCTTGGGAATGATTCTTCCATAGCACCTTGACTAAAGGTATAACCTTATTTCTCAACACTTTTTTTTATCTCTAGCCAAAATAGCTATAGGTGCTTCTTCATAGGTCAAGTTTTCTTTTAATTCCATAGGTTGCTACTTCAAAATATGGGTGGGATCATTCCTACATCTTCTTAACATAGATACATAAAACATATTATGTACTCCTTCCAAATTAGGTGGTAATGCTAAGCGGTAGGCTACTGGTCAAATACGTTCAATCACCTTATATAGTCCTATAAGTCTGGGACTTAATTTCCCCTGCTTACTAAATCTTATCACACCTTTCCATGAAGATATTTTCAAAAAGACTTTATTACCTACATTAAACTCAATATCAGCTCGCTTAAGATTTGTATAACTTTTCTGTCTATCCTGAGCTGCCTTAAAATTGGCCCTAACTGTTTGAATATTATCAATATTCAATTGAATCAATTCGGGCTCTAATAATTTTCTTTCCCCCACTTCTTCCTAAAAAATAAGGGTTCTACATCTCCTACCATATAAAGCCTCAAATGGTGACATATCCAAACTACTCTGATAACTATTGTTGTAAATAAACTCCATTAAAGGTACCTACTTATCCCAATTTCCACCAAAATCTAAGACACTAGCTCTCAATATATCTTTTAGTATCTATATAATCGTCTCAAATTATCCATCAATCTGAGGATGGAATGCAGTACTAAATCTCAATCTAGTACATAGAGCCTTTTACAAACTTGGCCAAAATCTTGAGGTAAACCTTAGATCATGATCAGATACAATCGATGCTGGCATTTTATGCAACCTTATTATCTCCGTAATGTATAATTCTGCTAGCTTATTCAAGCTATAACTTATTTTAATAGGCAAGATATGAGCAGACTTCGCCAATTTATCTACAATCACCCACTTGCTTCATTTCCTTATTGCGTTCTTAGTAATCCTACCACAAAATCCATAGTTATATATTCCTGTTTCCATTCTAGTATTGGCAATCATTACAATAATCCAACTGGATGTCTATATTCAGCTTTAACTTGCTAAGACATCAAACATTTGGAAATATAGTCCATTATATCCTTTTTCATCCATTTCCATTAATAATTCTCCCTCAAATTTCTGTACATCTTGGTACTACCTGGATGCATGGCGTATGTAGAGCAGTGCGCTTCCTCTAATATCTCTCTCCTCAATTCTTCCTTATTTAGCATATAAATTCTATTTTCCATCCTTATTACTCCTTTTTCATCACATTTTATATCTTTATTCGTCCCACTTTTAATATTCTCTCTCCATTTTGCCACTTCATTATCCATCTTTTGTGTCTGAGCAATTCTTTCCATCAATAATGGTCTCACCTTTAATGTAGCCAAAATACTGTCAAAGGTACCTATACCAAGCTCAACATTTAATCTCCTGAGTGCTACCAACATGGGCATTCTTATAGTATGAATATAGTGTAGATTCCCAATCAATTTTTCAACTAAGTGCATCTGCTACTACATTGGCTTTACCCAATTGGTATTTAATAGTGCAATCTTAATCTTTAGTAATTCCACCCATCTCCTTTGTCTTAAATTCAAATACTTCTGGCTAAGGATATATTTGAGACTTTTATGATCGATAAATATTTGGCAAGTTTCTCCATAAAGATAATGTCTCCATATCTTTAATGTAAAAACCAATGCTGCCAACTTTAAATTGTGTGTGGGATAGTTTTGCTCGTGTGGCCTCAGTTGTCTTGATGTATAGGCAATCACCTTACCTTCTTACATCAACACACAACCTAACCATTGCCTCGAAGCATCACTATAAACAATAAACCTTCCTCCCTCCTTAGGTAAAGATAACACTGGAGCAGTAGTCAACCTTTCTTTCAAAATTTTAAAACTATGTTGATACTCAAAAGTTCACTTATACTTCACGTTCTTTCTCAATAATTTCATCAGAGGTGATGCAATAGTCGAGAAATCTTAAATGAACCTCCTATAATACCTGCCAACCCTAAGAAACTCTGAATTTCTATCACACTCTTAGGGGGTTCCCGATTTATTATAGCTACAATCTTATTTGGGTCAACATATACACCCTTTGTAGATATCATATGTCCTAAAAATACTACCTTATCTAGCCAAAATTAACATTTATTAAATTTGGCATATAACTGTTTATCTCTCAAAATTCCTAACTCAACTCTCAAATGATTTTTATACTCCTCCTTGGACTTAGAATAAACTAGAATATCATCAATGAATACAATTACAAACCTATTTAAATAAGGTTTGAACACTCTATTCATCAAATCCATAAATGCTGCCGATGCATTCGTAAGCCCAAATAGCATTACTAAAAATTCATAATACCCATACCTTATCCTAAAAGCAGTCTTAAACACATATGAATCCTTAATCCTCAATTGATGATATCCCGAACTCATATCTATTTTAGAAAACACTCTTGCTCCCTGAAGCTAATCAAATAAGTCCTTTATCCTCAGCAAAGGGTACTTATTCGTGATCGTCACCTTGTTTAACTGCCTATAATCTATATATATCCTCATTGACCCATCTTTCTTTTTTATAAATAATACTAGTGCTCCCTAAGGATAATAACTCGGTCTAATGAATCCTTTATCTAATAACTCCTGAAACTGCACCTTTAATATATTCAATTCTACCGGAGCCATTCTATACGGAGCTTGAGATATAGGCGCTGTACTCGGCAACAACTCAATCTCAAATTCAATCTCCCTTTTAGGTGGTCATCCTGGCAATTCTTCTAGAAATACATCTTCAAACTCATTTACTATAGGTACTCTTTTCAAATCTATTTTCTCTTTTTTTTTATTAACCACAAAAGCTAAATAAGCACCATACCCCTTCCTAAGATACTTCATAGACATCATAGCTGAGATTATCTTAAATGACATCTTCCTACTTTCTCTCACAAAGTAAATCTTTCCACCATCATCCTTTTCAAATACTACTCGCTTCTCAAAGCAATCTACATTTTGCTCTGTAGCGACTCCGCCCATCCATACCTAATATAGCATCAAAATCGCTAAGGGGTAAGGGCATAAAATCCCATTCCATCACATCATCACCTATTTTTACCACAATATTCCTAATAACTTTATCATAAATAACACTTACCCCCATAGCCATACTAACCAATACAGGTTCATCTCTATTAGATAACCCAAGCTTATTATGCAGGACGAAAGTAGATGATATAAACGAGAATATTGCACCAAGTTCAATTAACACACAAGCTAATTTATTGTAAATAAAAGTCGTACCTTGATCACTTTTGGTGCATTCTCAGCATCTTTCTCAGTCACTGCATAAATCCTCACTTGTTGAATATTTTCTGCTGCATTCACTGGTCCTAGGGGCCTCTTTTGGGTCTTTGGAACTCTACTAGCCTCACTTCTTGTACCAATAGATCTAGCAGTGATAGGGGGTCTTCCAACTCTCTTTGTTCTAGGGGCACTTAACCCTTGCACTGAGGGTTCTACTATTATACCCTTGGTGCATTCCCAGGTATAGTGTCCTATTTCATTGCACTTAAAACACCTTACATTGTCCCGTCCATAACTGCCTACGTGATTCTTCCTGCATATATTGCACTAAGGCATTACTGCTCCCTCTCTCAAAACATTTTCAAGGCTATTTGGTCTGAAAGAAGGTACTTGTTGTCTCACGGACATTTGGCTACCCTGTGGTCGAATATTTCCTTTTGACAGGACATTACTCCTTAAATAGGGGTTAAATCTTGACCTTCGATTGTTATTAGCCCTCCAGGGTTGCCTTGAAAATCCCTCATGATGGTAAGATCTTGCCTGATTTTTAGTTTCTAATTCCTTGTCCAATCGTTCCAGTTCCATAGCCTTTTCTACTCAACCTCAAAAGTTTGTTCCAGTATAAAGATTCAACTTTCCCCTCAGAGATACCTACAGTCTATCTTAGAACTTCTCACTTTTTTCTTCCTCAGTAGGGTAAATGTCTTTCGTATATTGATACAAGTCTTCAAACTTATTAGTGTATTCTCTAATTGACATTGATCCTTATACTAAATTCACGAAAAAAGCCTTCCTCTGCTTCTGAAAAGTCTCAGTTAAGTACTCCTTACCAAACTCTTCTTTAAAAATCTGCCATGTGAAAGCTTCCCCATAAAGATTTCTTACTCTCAACAACCAATCATCTACTTTTTTAAACATGAGGCTATATACATTATTCACTTTCTCTTCATCATTAAGTTGTAACATATTAAAGGCCTTCTCCATAGTTTTAACCCACTTATCTGCTTGTCCTGGGTCTAAAGTATCTTGGAAATCATAAGCTCCACAATTCTTTATATGTTCAATGATGTCTCTAGGCTTCCTGTATCTTTCTCACCCAGACATCACCATATCCATAGTTCATTCCAAATTAGTAGCATATATGCGTACTACTGGGGCTGCTGGTTGGTTCGGCGCATTCACAGGCATCATTGGCAATGTTGCTTGATAGAAGTTCCTTGTCCTTCTAGGTATATGTTCAAATATCGATGTTGAGGTAGCTGGCATGGAACTACCTTGCAAACTACCTGTTCGAACATCTGGTACATCATCTCACTCATTTCCAACCGAGACTGACGATGGAGATGATTCTCCCTAAAATGTTTAACTCAAACTGGCAATATTAACTAACTCAACTAGCATGACTCTCTCTAGCTAGACTTCACATCCTCTGCCTTTACCTCTACCCCTACCACGTCCTTGTCCATAACCTCTACCTTGAGTACCTGCCAATCCACCTTTAGTTCTTGCCATCCTCTGAAAATCAAAATCACAGGGCTTTAGTAATTCTCATCATCATAATGTATACATATTCCATAATTAATGTCCACCAACTCAATATTTCTTAATGTTTACAACATCTAACATAATATTTCGTATTGTAGATAGAATCTAATAACCTAGAGCTTTAATACCAATGAAATGTAACACCCTTAAAATCACTAATTCCATTAGTATACTTAACTAAAGAATTAATAATAATAGGGATATTACCTAATGAATCAGAAAGAATATTTTAATAATATAATATTCTATCGTATCTAAACATTATAAAGAAATTCCTATAAATAGGCTACCCTAAAGAAATTTTAACTCATTCACAATTACTCAGGTCCACAATAAAATATAAAATTCCAAATCATTAAATTTTCACTAATATGATGGGTAAGTAATATTTAAAACCACTTTTATTTGGAAGTCTAAAAGGCTTCTAATCATAACAACCTATCTATAACTGAATATAGATTGGTGGACTTTTAATATATATATATATATATATATACATATATCATCTGACGCATTTAAACTATTGCACCTACAATATTAATACTCTGATCATGGTTATCCATAATCATAAACATAAACATTTTTAGATGGCACGAAAAATGCTTAATACAATAACATCTCATATATATAAAATATCAGTACTACATCACCATCATAACAGAATAAATATATACAACATATGTACAAATGGAAGAGTACTAGATGCCAAGAAAAATAACTTAATACATAAGTATCTATGCTCAAAACATCTCTCTCTTACAGTCGGATCCTAGCCGAGAGGATGGTGGTAGTGGAAACATGACAGCTCCAGATCTAGGCCACTCTATCACCCTCACCAATAATCATCATATATCAAAAAGGCTTATCTCTCAATAATAGCACCAAGGGTGTCTAATGGCCTCAAGCAAAAAGCCAAAAAGAATAAAGGTGATTACCGCTGCATCACACCCACGAGAGGGTGACTTGGACATCGATGGAGGTAGTGTAAAGGACACAGAAGGTCTTGTATATACCGTCCAAGTGCTCCTCCTTGATAGCAGACAAGCGTACCTCAGCCTATATGGGCTGGACCATAACTCTGAAGGCTATCTCTGTATCGGTATCATGGCACACAATGTATCGAACCAGAATCTATCTTCATAATCTCATATATCATAGTCGCCCACTATACTACCATCTCTTCAAATGCTAAAAAATCTAAGTTAGTCTGAAAATAATTTTTAAATACAGTGGTGAGCAGTTTCATAGGAAAATTACCCAGTGAGCAGCCAATAAATAATCAACATAACAATAATAACCATTACATGCTTTTCTTAAGATACAAACATTTATTTTGAAAACTAGTCAACTTCATAACTTTACAAAAGTACTAATATACCATTTAAAATGAAAACATATCCTCGAATATAAAATATTTAACCAAAAGCTCTAACCTCATAAGAACTAGTTAAATAAATTCACGAGTAATCATATAAATAAATGAATAACAACATTGTAAAATCTTCTTCACATATAATATTTATCAATTTCCTTAAAAATGTATGATTCGGTAATTTATGCTTTCCAATACGAACTTATTAAATTAAATTTTGAGTTTTTCCAATACTTTTTTTTATGAAAGCTACTTAGCTATGGTATTAGAGGTACACCAAGACATCCCAGCTAGACTGGCACCTCTCTAGCACTCGCATCATAAACTAAGACTAAGCAAATATTATTAATAAAATTAAAATGAAAGTTAATGCAACCAAAAAGGCAATGAAAAACAACAGAAAAAAATGGAAGATTAAAATCTATAACTAATGTAACACATAGCATCCTGTAACACCAAGTCATTGCATTGGGACGGATAGGAGGACCACCAGCATTCATTGAGCAATGGAATTGCCATATTAGAGAGACGATCAGGGACCGTATTTCCCTCACGGAAGATATGACTGATGAAGAACTGAAGGTGCTGAATGGAATGCAAGAACTGATGCCATTCTTTCCGTAATGACTAAGGAACTAAGGAGCCGCGAGACTGAACTAGATGAACGATATATGATGAGTCAGTTTTGATCCACAATGGAGAAAAATCATGCTGAAGAGCCGGCTGAACTACTGCCATAAGAGCGCACATCTCACCTTCAAAAGTGAAGCGAATCCCCAAAGGAATTACAAATGAACCAACCACCGATCCATTATGCAATCTGACGACGCCACCAGCTCCAGACAAACCTAGACAACTTTTGGCTACGCTATCAATAGTCATTTTAATCTAGCCATTTCCTGGGGGAACCCAAGAAATTATACAAGGAGGAGCGACTGATCTTGGAATGCCCGAAATGTAAAGCTGATAAAGAATAAGCAAGTTAGACTGCATGTTATGCATGGAACCAACCTTAAAACATTCTATTTTATTAATGCATTTGCAAAGATTGTAAAGAGAAACATTTAACGGGACAAAAATATTGTTAAAGATAGCTTGATTTTGTGTTCCCCATAGAAGCCAAGAAACTAAGATCACTCCAACTTTCCATAGAGCAGAAATCTGACTGGAGAAAGAGATTGAAGAGGCTACTGTGTATATATGGAGAGCCTGAGATAGAGAAACGCACCTAAAAAATGTCCCGAGTCCATAAAGTGAAGGCATATGGGCAAGTAACAAAGATATGATTAATGGAGTCACATGCATTATAACAAAGTCGGCATTGAGAAACCAATAAAAAACCTTTATGTTGAAGAGCCTCATCAGTAGGGAGACAGCGCAAAAGAGCTCTCCAATATAAAAAAGAATGGCTAGGGGGGAGATAATGGTGCCAAAGATCTCGACCCCAGGCCACTTTAGTAGAAGAAGATCTATAGAAATCATAAGCCCATTTACAAGCAAAAGAACCATTAGGAGAGAAGCGCCAAACAAAAGTGTCTTCATAAGAAGCCAAAAAAATAATATTATCCAAATCAATAGTAATCTCATGAAAAGCTAAAGAAAACTCTGCTGACATATGCCAAGAATCATCCTAAAAATAATCACCAATACAATCCTGTAACCTCTTTCGAAAGGGAAGAGGTATGCCAATTCTCTCGGCAATAACATATCCTAAGAAATTAGAAGTCTAGAAATTAAGTTAGGAATTAATAGTAGGGAGCCATTGAGCATTGTTTTGAAAATCCTGGTAAACTCCTCAAATAGACTAAAGAACTATAACTTAAAAAAATCTAATACATGGTGGCTAGAATGGGTACTTTGCATTGTCTCGTGGGGCTCGTCAGGGAGATCCTTTATCCCCATTGCTTTTTTGTTTGGCAAAAGAATTTTTGTAAGATTTTCCAATACTTATTATTTCTTCTGATAATTTATTTCATTTAGCTTCCTTTTAAGTTATAGTTCATGTTGTTTTGGGCACTCAGCCGCATTTATTATTATTTATATTCTCACATATGTTAGACTCATATAAATATTATTATTCAATTCACTTTGCTCTTAACTCTTCCCAAAAATAATAAAAATATACATTTAAATATCCTTCATAATAACTCAATCATTATCCTCATGGCCCTACACTGGCCATTTCACAGAATCATATTAAAAGAACCTCGTATGCATACGGTTTAACCATAAGGATTCACCCCAAATGTACCTCTGAATCCTTGTGTTGTCCCAAAGGCAGTTATAAATATTGAGTGGCCAAATCATCTCACCTGACATATCTCAGACTCATATATAAGTATTTGACTCTCACTTATTCATTTAATTTGATCGTAAAATTCTGGAATTAGATTGGTTTGCTCCAAAGAATTTAGTCTCTTTGTTTGAGACTCATAACTATGCATCATTCACTTGTCTTATGATTGATTTCAATTCAAAATTCTAACCTTGGTGTACAAAATTCATGATTTCAGTAGTTTCTAACATCCCAAATGTTCATGTATGTTATAAACGAGTTCGGTTCAAGGTTACACTCCAAATTCTTAAAATTTAAGTAAAATAGTATGTAGAACTGGCTACAGAGGTGCCTCCTCTATACAGAGGCACTGCCCCACTAGTATAAAGGTGTTACCTTTACACAAAGGTGTTTCCTTTTTATAGAGGCAAGGGCCTCTGTTGAGGCATTGCCTCAACTTACTGAGGTGCCGCCTTATTGGTGATCAGGCGATGCCTCATCGATGAGGCTCTACCTGGTTACTTTCTATAACTTAACAATTATAGAAAGTTACACCATAACTGATTAAATTTTTATATAATCATCACCATTTGCTCATACAACATTCATAACGACATTTCATACTAATATGCACTCTAATATTAAGAAATTTAACTCTAGATCTACAATATTCAACCCTAAATTTATTAATCATTAACTCAACATTTTCCAACAAAAATTAAAATAAAATCATGAAATTATAGCCACTCACTTGTATTGTTGATCAAACTCGAACTTCTTTGATGTTTCAGAAAACCTAGCCACAGTGCTTCATAGCTCTCTTCTCCTTCTCCTCTCTTCTTCCTTTTTTTTTCCTCTTCTTATTCTTTTTCCTCTTCTTTTTTTCTTCTTCCATCAACCACTCCACTTACTCTTCTCCACTTTAGTCCCTCATTTTTTTTTCTTTATCTCTTCATCCTTCTTCTCTTAATTTGTTCAAACACATCCTTATTTCTTTCTAATTTAATCCCAAAATTCTATTTCTACTTCTTAATTATACTCTATTTATTTCCTCATAAGAATAATAATAATTAACTCCTAACACATCCATTTAATATAAGAAAATCAAATTCTTAAATATCCTTTAATTACATAAAGATGTCTTCTAATGACACATATGTTATAAAGAAAGCACTGGTTTCATTAGCAACAACCCTGGCAATAAGAGTTTTCCTAAAACTAAGAGGTATATAAAGCAAAATTATTTTTGGTGGCTTCACACTAATTGATTTGAATAGCTATAAATGTCTTAGTGAAAGCTCTACCAGCTCCCTAGGCTGAGCCATCTGTTTTTTTTACACCACCAACATCATTATAGCCAACTTCATCTAATCTGTTCTCATCTTCTCTCCTTACAGGCTCACCCTCAAAGAAAATCTCTGTGTCAGGGGTAACCACACAATACTTTGAAGGGTCAGTCTCAATAACCTTGAACTCCACACTTTTCATTCCTCCCCTCACAAGGAAGAGATCATCCTTCCTGACTGGGTGATATGCCTCCAATCTAAGAGATAAGTTGCAAATATAGTTCGGCAATCTCAAAATCATATACATAAAAGAAGGAATAAGGGAAAAGTAATTATGCATCAACCATTTTGAAACAGGGCGCCCACAAAACCAATGGCACATATTAAGAACTTATATAGTATTTTCCCAAAAGAGTTGGCCAAAACATTTTGATAGTGGGTGCCTAGAAAAAAAAAGAATATTTTGAATTACAAAAAGATGATCATTCAAAAACTAATATATAATATTGATCTTTGTAATTGGTGTAAGCATAAACTGATCCAAAATTCTTTATTAGTATAACAACCTCAAACTTCCATAAGCATGCGCCAAGCAGTAGTGCTTTACAAGCAAACTAGTTAGCATGGATACGGATGCGGAGACACAGAAAACAGAGATACAGATACAGAAAAATGACTTCTGATTAAAGTGTTTCCCTTATAATTGAAGTATTTATGAAGTATCAGACATGAAAAAATAGGGACACGGATACAGAAAAATGCCTACTAATTGAAATGTTTGTGCATTAGAGTAAGCAAATGCTATAATAGTTCCAAGATCTTCACATAAGCTCCTTTTTTTTGTCAAAATAAAGGCATTTCTAACTTTGAAGATCATGACATTCCATGGATCAGAAATGCTATAAAATGTCTAAGTATAAAAGCTATAATCATTAGGAAACTCATAAATGGACATAGTTTAATAACACCTACATTTTTATGTGGGGGACAAACATGCACATAAAACACCGCGAGAGATTAATGTGATATGAAGGCCATATTTATATCAGAGTTCTCTTTAAAGCACAAAATTTAAATTAAATGCAAAGGAAATCATTAAACAATGTCTGATTTCCTTTAAATATTGATTGAGAATGAAAGATATAGAATGAACTCACGTTTCAGGTATGCATCAAATAAATTTCCAATGACTGATCCTTTGATCGTGTCATCAATAAACAGTATGTGCACATGCTTCCTATACTTGACATTAGGACATTGGTGCACAGAGACACCATCTCCAAGCCTAACTCTCAGGTTGGACCTCACAACCTTGTTCATATTTAGCTGTGGCTCATTATATGAATCATCAGTAAGGGCAATGCATATAGTATCCTTCCTTTTCTTTCCCTGAACACCACAAAAGCAACCAAAACAATTCATTTGCAAATCAAAAAAATATATATATAGATTTCTTAAAGAAAAAACTAACTCATTGAAATCCTTCGCAAACTGAATACAAGCAAGCTTTATAACATCAAACTAGCTACAAAAGTGGGTTTCTTTTTGAAGTCAACTAAACAACCTCTATTTGATGCATTAGTTAAACAATGAAATAAAAGAAATAAACATTATTTAAACTAACTTGCCAATTAAGGAGTAATTAAACACTCAATCAGATAAAACAGAGTCATATACCACAATCTCAATAATACTTCCACACAACAAAAATTAAAAAGTAAAACCATTTCACAAGCTGAATAACTAAGGCCCCTACAAAAGCCAGGTGCTTGCCATACAACCTCTATTCAATGCTTTAGTTAAACAATGAAATAAAGCAGACTAATTCTAGTTTATCCTTAAATTTACCAATAGGCTACAATTAAACCCTCAATCAAATAAAATACAACATCATATTCCATAATCTCTACAACATACACCTAAAAATAAGTTGCAGAGCCATTTCACAAATCCTTTATAAAATAACCAACAAACTACCAAAACCCCAAATCTCAATCAACACTAAAACACAATATAAAACTACATAATCAAGAATCGAACAATAACCTAGAATAATAAATTAAAATCAAAACCTTAATCAAGATCGTGTCACCACGAAAGAGCTGAAATTCTCCATGGTTTCAAGATGGAGAGAGACAACAAAGTTATCATCATTAATAGCTTCATCAACAATAAGCCTATTGGGTGACTTCTTGTGATCCAAAATTGCAGTGCTAAAATCCCTTTTCATCCTTTGATTGTAAATTCAAGAATTGAAAAAAACTCATTAACAAAAAATACCTCAAAAATATAAAAGTCACAATCTTTTTCATTTTTTTGTTGAAATTGAAATTGAAGATAAGAATTAATTAAGTGGATAGGTGAATGCAGTAAATCTAAGTAATGATGATAGATAGATACTCACGAGTCAGATGATTTAACTTGGTTAGACATGGTCGAGACTCGAGAGATGGAGAGAGAGAGCAATAAAAAGAAACAATTCTTAATGAAAAAGTAAATTACAAATTAAGATCTAAAGTTATTGAGTAATGGTGAGCATAAATCCGTAAGCGTACAGAATCTTATCAAGTAGTAAATAAAGATATCGTCCTACAGGGATTGTAGGTTGAATACTGCAATATTCACAATGTTTGATTGTTTAGACAACAAAATAGAGTTGGGAAATTCAAAGAAATGACATTAAATTAAGAAAGGTAAAAACACAAATTCAATGCAAATTTTAAAAGCTAGGGTTCCTTATTCTTAATTAACCATTTCAAAGGATTGATTAACATCTAGGTCCACACTAGTTCTAATTCATCTTGAAGGGATCTTAAAAACTATAGATTTTCCTCTCAGATAAACTTATAATTTATTAGAGATTAATCAACACTAAGTTAACCGGCTCTCACCAACCTAATGTCTTTTAATTCCAATTTTAAACACAACCTTTAATCAATATTGATTCACTTAATTGTCTCTCAACTAACTAAGCAATCAATAGGTCATTGCCATTTCCTATAGAACCTATCTCTCGATTAAGCCTATAGTGTCAATTCAATCTTAGGTTGGCCAGGCCTAAAATGACATTAGTCACAACAATAATCGATGAATTAAAACTAACAACCTAACAATAATCACAATAAGTACATGGTCAATTCAGAATAAGAACCCTAAAAAATGAATCTAGCCACTCATATTAAAAAGAAAAGAAAGACATGAAGAAATGAAGAAAATAATTCCGAACATGATGAATAATAAGAAAAGTTAATAAGAAAACTCCCTTCACCAAGGTGTAGAGAAAGCTTGTCCTTCAATCTTCAAAATCAAATCATATTCTAATATGAGCAAAAATAAAAATAAGAACTAAAAAGAAGAACAAGATCCAAAAACAAGAACATGAACAAAAATAAAAAAACCCTTAAATGAAGAGTAAATGGTCCTATTTATAGACCCGAAGTCCTAGTAAGAAAGGTAATCTAACCCCTCTCAAACTCTATCTAATTAAAAGATAAGAGATAAGTCCCTATCTATTAATCTTCAGCCGAAAAATATCATTTCGTGGGCTGTCACACAAAGCTGGCATGGGTGCGCAAGACACAATAATTTGCTGGGCTCTGGGAGTGGTACGGCCGTGCTCAATTTTAGCATGACTGTGCCACTCTGTAACATGGCCAAACATCACTTTTAAATAAGGTCAAACATGGCCACACTCATCCCCAACGTAGATAAGGCTTTATCTTGAGTCTTTGGCCTATCCAATCTTCAAGAATCGATCCTATCTTCATCCAAATGCATCCTACAACATAAAAACATAAAAGAAATTATCTAAACACAAATAAATCCTACTAATTAAGACAAAATAACTAAATTAACTAAAAAGTAACTAACTAATGCAACTAATAAGCCTAAGATGCAATAAAATAGAGTGCTTAAAACATGTGTTTTTCACACTCATCAAATACCCCCATACTTGAGCCTTTGCTTGTCCTCAAGCAAAATAAAAGGACAACCTATTTATACAAAGAATC
>CATIWO010228817.1:0-16366 GCA_949673435.1 Macaranga tanarius | reverse complement strand
TATAATAATCTATAATTATATATATATAAATATCACCAATCCTCTCTACACACCCTTAATGAATTTGGACAATTACCTAAAAATCTACAACTTTCTAAATTGACAACTAGGTCCAAACTTATCTTACAACTATACCCCTCTCTACCAAAATACATATGCCCTACATATATGCAACTCATACCTCTACTCCCCCTGTCAAAAAATTACTATGCATGAACAGTGCTCTTAAAATCTCGGGTGTTACAATTCTCCCCTCCTTATAAAAATTTCATCCTCGAAATTTACTATTCACCACTTAATTGGATCAAGTATAGATATTTTTGGCTTCATTAACTCTTCTACCCATCATGTTACTTCTTAGGTAAATGGTGACTTCATTTCACCTTTACTATTGGAATCTCTTTCTTCCTTCACTGCTTATTTTAGACATTCATATTTATAATGCATATATTAATCTCACATAGTATTATATTAGTAATCCACTTATAGCATATCCATACCATCCTCAACATTTCATAACACAACCCATAAATCATAACTCGTCCTTTGCACACTAGACTTTATTATAAAAACCTAATGATAAAAGTATAGTTTACGAGGAAGCTACTGAAAATTCAGTAGAACCTCCCTTAAAATATAGATATCTCCCTACTAAAGTAGGGCCAATTCTGCAATAAAAATACTACTCTTCTATAAACAATTTCAATTGATTTAGCTATCCACCATACTACAATTACATACTGCCTCACACTCAAATGAGGCTCAAAATATATCTACATTAACACATCATTCAATATTCATAATTAACTCACATATAAAGGGTTATATATATATATATATATATATCCAAATATATGTGCATTTTCATATCATCATCTCCAACTCCTACAACCACCAATTCCATAATATAAAAATATCAATATAAATATTACGTAATTGAATATACATCTCATAAATCTCAAATCTCAATCCTTTATTTAATGTTTGTATTCATCTCAATAATTCACATAAATGCAAATATTTGCACTTTCATATCTCAATCCCACTGTTTGAGATCATTTGCCTTGCCGATGGACACTTAGCCAATCGACATCTCAACAACTCACACACATCATATCCACATTTATTCCCAAACATGATATCATTACATTCAATGAATCAAACTCAAGTTCATAAATTATATGCACTTACAATCATAATTTCAATACTATCTTATATTATATTTATCACATTCAATCGCATATTGCACAACAAATACATCAACATCATTTATCTCTAAACTCATCACATTGTATAACACAACTCAAGAATCATAGTTTATTCTTAATACTTATCACAATCATACAAAGAATAAATGATAAGTAAAATTCACGCATTTCTATCATTATCATTATGAGTCTATAACATTCATATGCATGCTCATCATGATAGTACATATACAATACCCAGTCCACAATATTCTCACTCAGTATACCACACAAATATTATTAATCACATACAATTCTTTATCTACAAATAGATTTATCATAAACTCATGTACATAAATCCCATAAATTCTGATTTCCTACAAGAGCTGGTACTATGAGTCTATTTTAATACTGTTAGTAATTGCAACTTCTGTAAAACTGACATTCCGTTTCCATACATCACACTCTTCCACTTTGTTTTCATTGTTGACCACCAGTGGAAAGAATTTGGATTTCATGGCATCCTGGTTACCTCAACTCAATTCATTTTGGGTGAAAACATATTTCAGACTTCCATCATTTTCTCTCAATTACTGTCTTTCAATTCTCAAATATAGTTAATAATAAAGAGTTCTGAATCACAAGCGAAAGAATTCCTCCCATACGATCTTAATCATGACTAATGTATTAATAAATTCCAATAGCAGAACCAAAAATTTATAATCTCCTTACCAACATCCATATCTCATCATGATAATAGAACATTCTGCTATCTAAAATTTTTTTATCAATATCTAAGTTTTAAATCTATCCTCATCTGAATACTATAACATTTTCTATTAGTCAAATAAATCCTCACTTAATAACAAATAATAACTAGTCTTTTTTAAAAAGTAGTTCAATAATTCATAATCTACATGTAATTGCTCATCATCATCTTCGTTCTATATAAACGAAATTAATGCCCTCGCAGTATACTATTCAATTCATCAATTTATCTTCTTTTATCTCTTTTAACTTCCATGATACTATTCCATAATTATAAATTCATCAATTCCTCTCTAATTAATCTTTATTAAATCCTCAACACCCATTAGATAGACTTCTTATTTATTTCAAATCATCTATAATATACTCGTAATTGGAATCAACAAACATATACAGTTTCTTCTTTACTCACTATCTCTATTTTTCTATGTCCCCGAATATGTATAACTATTCCCTTATATAATAAGTTATATAATCATATCGGTTCCATACGCACTCTACTCCCAAAATAATATTAATCTTCTTTTTAACTCCATAATTGTTAAGTTCACATGTAATTCATATCAATTATTAATCTTAAGCAGAATTCTCTTATCATAACTCAACATCCCGCAAGCATAGAAACACATATAAGTCCATTCACTCCATTTATACCATGTTACATAGTCCCAACTCATGTAAATAACCACACAAATTAATTACAATCTATCATTACAAATGCATCAAGGCAATTAAAATAAAGATACATGTATCTTTATTTGATATAACAGGATCTTCTTGTTGTAAGATGGCATATCCTCTAGCCTACCTTTGAAGTTGGCTAATAGGTTTAATTTAGTGAAGTGTTAACTTCCTTTTCCTCACTCTCTCCACTTCCATTGTGTCTATTGCTAATTCAAAATATTTCCTTTCTTATAGCACATTGTTCAATTACTTAAGATTCTTTAACAGTCTCTTTTTATTGAGCATTCTTTGATGAAGTAGCCCTTTTCCCTATGGTAACAAAATTTTCCTTGATTTAAGACCCCAACATTCATTTGAATGTCTTTTGCCATAATTGATGTACTTAAAATAAATGTATATCCACCAATGCCCTTTTTGTCTGTCGAGTTCTTTTTATTCTCTTGCTATTCATTTCCATCATTGCTTGACTAAACTGTCACACATCACGCTCTTCATAATCACTTTGCTGATAACTAGAGTTTTTAGAACACAATTCTACACTAGTTAGAATTAAATTAATAGATACATCTATAGTTTTCTTTCCCTAGATAACCTTATCAATATATGATGCAATTTCCACCGAGTCTCTATATATATAAGGTATCATTCTTTTCTTAATTTCTAAGTTCAACCCTTTCTTCAATCTTTTCCATTTTGACTCATCAGTTGTTACCTCTTTAAAATATACTTCAATAATCTCTCAAATTATGCCTTATAAATGACCACAAATAAATCATTTTGCCTTAACTCTAAGAATTCAATCTTCTTTTTGTCTTTATATGCCTCTGAATATATATAGCTCTCAAAAAATGCTTTGAAAGAAAAATCTATCCCAACCACAGTCATTAGTACATTTTCACTTTCCAATATTATCTTCAACCAACCTAGGACATCTTGCTCAAATAATGACACCACATAACTAATTCTCCTTGCATCAATACAATCAATTTGATCTAGAATTCTTTTTATATTTTATAACCATTCCTCTGCTATAGCATAATTACTAATACTCATAGAAACCTTTACACCTTGCTCTCCTATCTTTCATAGTTCTCATTTATAGGGCTATCCACTTGCTTTGATTCATTGCCCTCGTCATTCTATCAAATCTCAAAATACAAAAGTATACAACTTATAAAGAGCTATAAATGAAAATTATTCAAGCTCATATAAAGCATGTATAAGTATTTATCTATAATTGACTCGGATACTTATTTGGGCCGATGAATTAAGCTTGGTGTCCTTCCATCCTAACATATGTAACGTACATCACTATGTGCAACTCATGATTTATGCATGATATGCTAGCCATGAATACATCATATACTCATGTCCTAAGGGAATCTAATCCCCGCTCTGATACCAACTAAATGTAACGCCCTCAATCACCATCATACATGTGGCAACAATCCACCTTGAATGTGGCATAAGAAAAATCTTTATTCAATTGTATTAATGTAATATATATATACAATTTCTCATATGAACATACATTGCTTATAATATCACATACATGTACGTATGACAATATTTACACAATAGACATTCAAATATGCCGACATAATATGCAGGATGAAGGACGGTTGCACCAAACTCATTTCGGCCCACCTAAAACTCAGACGCAAGCTTCATGCCCTTAATCTAATCAAGTCCTGAAAGATTCAACAGCAAATGGGTGAGCTTGCAACTCAATAAGCAACTATGAAAACAGTTTCACATATATACCCATCATATAAGAGTTGATTAAATGAAGTATATAAACATATATATAAGACACATTCTCATGATAATAATATAGTCTTTCAATCCTCTACTTAGTCTATATACACTCACTATAGAGTTACATTACCATTGGCACTACATCGAGTGCGTACGGGAGTCCCAATGAAGAATGAGTAAGTGAGCAATAAAATATTAAGCTCAATTTGAGAATTTTAAAGATAGATTCTACCAAAACTCAAACCATGGAACTTGTAGGGGATTCTTTAAAGTTTCTGTAGCTTTAAACCACGCCTCATTTAGAGCTCTATAGCTCAAGTTATAGTTAAAATATGAAGACAATAGTGCGCAGAAGAAGGGCTAACTCGTGCTGAGTCGGCACCCCGAGTCACAGGTAAGACTCGACACACTCGTGCCGAGTCGGCACGGGTGCACAGAAGACTCATCTGACTCAATCCTTCAGACCATGTCACACTCTTTCAGCCATAACTCCCTCTACCAAACTCGGATTCAAGTGATTTAAAAAGATATGGAATGCTAATTCAGAGGGCTACAACTGTTATGAAGACATCTAGGCTGAATTCATTTATATGAATTGATAACAATGCCCTTGAAATGGGTGGTAATGTTAAAGCGCATGAATATAATTCAATTCAATCCACTCAAACACATAGCACTCTATTCCATACTAGTATATAACTAAATTCAAATTTAAAAACACTTCCTACACCTACTAAACATCATAAATTCAATCATCAACATATAATTCACAATCATTCATAAGATTTAAATATTCATATACATCATTTTAATTATCCACAACTGGAAACAACCCATTATAACATTGCATTTCATTCAAGAGCATAAATTATAGTATGCATGTTTCAATGCAAGAGTAAGTATCCATGTAATCATATTCCACAATATATTTGGTACGCATAACCAAATTCACACATTTTAAGAGTTCATACATTCACATTCCATTCTCACTGTTCATTATCTGACCGGATTCAATCCTCACATAAATACCTCACACTTAGCCTCACTGGCTACATTTCTTATAATTTCAATATTAATCAAATGGCCATTAGTAAGACTATCCGCCCGGCTCAGTCTCACTTTCACACATTTCATTTATGGGTAGCTATACGCCCGGCTCAACTTGCCCATCACATACAATATCTCAATATCAATCAAATGACCATTAGTGAGACTATCCACTCGGCTCAGTCTCACTTCTTACATGGGTAGCTATACGTCCGGCTCAGCTTGCCCATCTCACAATCACACATCCTCACATTCCTCACATGTTTCACCTTCTTGTGAAACATAATATAGCATAACATAATATAATTAAATGCAATTGTATATTAATAAGTCATCATCAATAATTCACCAATAATTCATCTATGCTCTCATTTCCAACTTTACATAATATAATACCATGCAATTGCATCTCATCAAATATTTATCACAATATTTTACCAATATTCCTTCCATGATCACTGATTCATTTCTCATAGTCACAGCATCAACATACATAATTATAATGGTAAATATACCAATCATATACTTAATATATACCCAAAAGTATACCAATAATATACCATAATACATTATATTCAATTGCATCTCAATAAGCCAATATATCAACCATTCACCAATATCAAATTAAAGCTCATATTTATAACATTTAATATACACAAATATGGTGTCCACTACACCACACACATATATCATCTTTTACCAATTTCCTCATCACATTTCCAATACACAACAGGGTATAACTCATTCCACATTATTGCACTAATCGTATGTCTATTCAATTAATTCCAATATAGGAATACATTCTATTAAGCATATGGGCTAAGTATATATACACAACATGTATATATAATTACTTACCTCCAAATGCTTCCACTCCAAAAAGAGTCTTTCCTTCAATGTTGAGTGCTTTCCTTTCCTTTGTCAACTCCTACATATAATCATCCATCAATTTCATAAACAAGCATAGCAATTCACTCTAAGCTCACCAAAGTGCAAAAATAGCTCAAAGTTAAACAAGACCTAAACACATACAAACAAGTCCAATAATCCTAAAATTACTACCAAATCTAGAATTATATGTCCATAACAAATTTCAATTAGAATTTCTCAATTTGGACACTTATGGAATTAAATATTAATTTTTGAGTAAAACCGGGCAAAACAGGAAAAACAGAGTTGGCTGGTTAAGCAAGAAAATGTCCAGCCCTATTGACCCCTTAAAATGACATAATTAAATAGAAATCAAATTATGAAAATGTAAAGGACTCTCTAAAGTTTCCAGAACATTAAACCTTGCTCAAATCAGAGTTCTATAACTCAAGATATGAGCAAAAGAAAAAGACTGATGAAAATGCAAAACAGAACCCGAATTACAGCATCAACAACCTAACTCAAATAATCATAAATAATTGTATGGCTTACCTAAAATGATGCACAAATGGACAATTGATCTTCTTAAGCTCCCAAACAAGATTGCTAGATGAGTAGAAAAAATCACAATCTCCCAAAACTCTCAATTTTTCTTCTCTTCTTCTTCTCTACCATTTTCTCTACACAACACACATATTCTCATATACTAATCCCACTAATTAGAAATTGCCAATTGCCCCCTATAATTTAATACATCCAACTAACCATTAAATGCCTATTTATCCCATAAACCACAAAATATAATAATCTATAATTATATATACAAATATTACCAATCCTCTCTACACACCCTTAATGAATTTGGACAATTACCTAAAATTCCATAAATTTCTAAATTGACAACTAGGTCTAAACTTATCTTACAACCCCTCTCTACCAAAATACATATGCCCCACATATATGCAACTCATACCTCAACTACCTCTGTCAAGAAATTACTATACATGAACAATGCTCCTAAAATCTCGGGTGTTATATTTACATAGCACAAAATGCATATTGATGAGTCTATTATTGTATGTAATATCATTGACAAATTACCTCCTTCATAGAAAGATTTTAAGAGAAATTTGAAATACAAGAAAAGAAGGTGTGCAACTTGTTAAGTCTTTATATGGACTAAAGTAAGCACATAAGCAGTGGCACCAAAAGTTTGATCAAACAATATTTACAAATGTATTATGAATTAATCAATATGATAAATGTGTTTATAGCAAGTTTTGTGGTAATAATGATATCATAATACATTTTTATATTGATGATATGTTGATTTTTGGTACTGACTTAAAACAAGTAGAGGATACCAAAAATTTCTCATCAAAGAATTTTGCCATGAAAGATATGGAAGAGCCAAATGTTATTTTTGGGACCAAGATCTTGAGAGATAATAATGACATAACACTTACTCAATCCCATTATATTGAGAAAGTTTTCAAGAAGCTCAATCATTCATATTGTAATCCTACTTCTACTCCATTTGATCCTAACATCAAATTAACAAAAAATAAGGGAAGACTAGTATCACAATTGGAGTATGCCAAAGTGATAGGTTATCTAATGTATGCCATGACGTGTACTAGACCGACATAGCTTTTGCAATTGGAAAGCTAAGTAGGTACACAAGTAATCCAAGTGATCATATGCATTGGTATGCTATTGATAGAGTACTAGAGTACTTAAAAGAAGATAATAAGTTATGACATAAATTATAGTAGTTATCCTTTGGTGTTAGAAGGATATTCAGATGCAAGTTGAATTATCGATCGTGAAAATCATGCTAGCACTAGTGGTTGGGTGTTTATACTTAGAGGTGGTGCAATATCTTGGAGTTCTAAAAAATAAACTTACATAACATATTCCACTATAGCTTCTGAATTTATAGCATTAGCTTCTGCTAGTAAAGAAGCAGAATGACTACGTGATTTGCTATATGAAATTCCTTTATGGCCAAAACCAATTGCACCAATATCTATCCATTATGATAGTGAAACAACTCTTTCAAGAGTTTATAATCATGTGTATAATGGAAAGTCTATACATATTAGTCTTAGACATAGTTATGTTAGAGATTTAATCTCTAATGGTGTGATCACAATAAATTTTGTACAGTCAAGTTAAAATTTTGCTAATATGCTAATAAAGACATTGCCAAGGGACGTGGTAAATAAAACGTCAAGAGGGATAGTGTGACATCCCCTCATATAAATCATACATGGAACCATAAGAATATAACATATCACATATTGGAATTAGATTAAAATAAACTTTATTTACATCACAAGTATTTAAATTACAAAATACACACTGAGCTTCCTCACACCCCATTACAAAAATGAAATGGACATGCTTCTAGAGTGATATGCACATAGCTATCACCAAACGTGCAAGTGAAGTTTTCGCCATTGGCCCACCTGAGAAATGTCTAAAGAAGACGAACAATACAACTCAGGATTTCTACGATATCCTGAAAAGAAAAAATATTTGCAAAGGAATGAGCTTACAACTCAATAAGTAATAACTAATATACACATACACATATCTTCTCAAGAACAAATTAAGGAAATATGTAAAATTAGCTACACATCAACTACAAGAAAATTTCTGCAAAATGTTATGCACGGCAGTGTAGAATGAGCACACGGCTGTGCCTGAGTTTTAAACTCAGCACACACACTGAACTCACACAGCCATGTGAGAATTGTGCACAGTCATGCCGGAGGCTTAAATTTTTCTACTGAGCACACATGACCATGCCAAAATGGCATACGGTCGTGCCTGAATCCGATATTTTTTCCATGGAATGCATACAGCTGTGCTAAAAAGGCACACGACCGTGCCTGCATTTTGAAATTTAGTACCTACATATACACAGTCATGCATGAAAGCCACATGGTCGTGTCCAAAAGCCTTTATTAAACCCAAATCACTTAAAAAAGATATACAAACACCAAAAATTCATCTTTGGTGCAACATATACAATTATTCATAATATTCTATGAAATCCACAACCATTCACAACTCAGTATCATCATTATAACATTATCAATTAATAGAATATATATATGTGTGTGTATAATTCAATATCAAAACACAACCATCATCATCACAATCACTTCTCACATTTCATAATATTCAGCCAGCTCATCCTCACTATTATTGATATATATACACATATCTTTCAATTATAATTCTTTACATTGGATATGCCAAATCCACCCGGCTCATCCTCACATTCACACACTTTTTCGCCTAACTCATGTCTCACACTCATATATATTTTTTCGCCGGACTCATATCTCACTTACATACACAACTCCAATACCATTATCATAACATTTTAAATATGCACAACTCATTCATACATACCAATAATCACCATGTTACTTTTACCAAGTAATGTAAATCATTCCAATTTCACATCACATTAGGAATATTCATAACTCAAAGGTAATTTCATTTACCATCATCAAATTCATATGGATATGTATAAATACCAAGAGAGAATTTATGGTATGAATATATTAGTAATTACTTACTCAAAAAGCTTCCCAACTTAGAGTGCAATGACTCCTCTAGTAGGCTCCACTTCCACCGGCTTCTGGCTCTCCTATAATTTTTTCCAATTCAACATCATAAATATATATATAATTTATTCAATATATATATATATATATATATATAATTCATTCAATATATATAATCAAACATACATATAAACAAACCCTTAACCTCCCAATCTTACTATCTAACTATCACACACAAGAAAATTCACAACCAACCTATATCCTACTGTTGGCCTGTTTTATGCATGAAGTTCATGATGCTCACAAAGATCACATAAACGTCCAATGATCACCAAATTCATACAAGCTCTACATATATGAGTTTGCTTTCATTCTCAACTAAAATCACATACTTATTATATGTAAAGAATTAAATATGATAATTATAGTAACATCAAGTCACACAATGTGACAAAGTGAGCAACAAAATGTTGGCCTTATTCGACCATCCTAACAATAGTTTTAGCTCAAACTCAAAATTTGAGAGTTGTAGAAGACTCTCTGAAGTTTCTCCAAAATTAAACAAAACCAGATTTGGATCTCTCTAGTTCAAGTTATAACAAAAACATAAAGGATAAATTTTCAGGAAAAACATAGCACGAATTTGAACCACCCAAACTCTATCACAACTTAGCCAAAAACACAAATAACATACCAAAAGATGCTCTTGAACTATGAAGGATGGTAATCAAAGCCTAAACTCCTAATTTCTTCAGCCAAATCCACTCTCTCTCTTTCTACCAAATCCCTAATTTCTTTGAAGGCAAATGAGTGTAACTCTCCCCCTTTCTCAATAACTCATACATGCATTTAATGCATGGCCACGTTGAAGGAGAAGAAGATTTAGACAAAATTATGATATTTATCACCAAATATCCACTTAGCCCCTTAATGAAATGCTACTCTTGTAACACCCATTTTTTAGATGCACTATTTATGTATATTATTTTCATAATATTTTGAGTAGAGTTTTGGATTTTTATATAAGTGTGGACATGTAGATGTGGGTAGAGAGGAGCTTATTTGTAAGGTAAGTTTTAGAGTTACTTGTCAAAAAAAAAGTTGTGGATTATAATATAATAATCTAATTTTAGTAAGGGGGTGTAGAGATTTGGTGATATTTATATATTATTTTATTAAGTAATGTTGTAGAGAATTGTTGATATTTATCTATTATTAATTATTATTATTATTAAGATATTAGTGTAATATATAATTATTAGTAAGACTTTTAGGGAGCGGCAAATGGTATATTTTGATTGGCTTGTGTGTGTATGTGTATGTTAGGTTGTATAGAGATTTTTGTTAGAGAAGAAGAATAAGAGAAATTCTTGTCTAGTTTTGGGGAGATTTAGATGAATTTTCTACATATCTAATAATCATTTTGGGGAGCTTAAGAAGGTTTAGAATTTGTTGAGCATCATTTTTGGTAAGCTTGTATTTATTTGTGATTATTTAAAGTTAGGTTTTGTTATTGAAATTCGTGTTCTGTTTTGGGTGTTGCATCAGTCTTTTTATTTTGATCATATTTGGAGTTATAGAGCTCTGATTTGAGCAAAATTTGATGCTGTAAAAACTTTAGAGTATCCTCTACAACTTTTGTATTTTGTATCAGAGCTAATTTTGCTGTTAAAATTGACTGGCACAGCCCTACATTTTTGTGCTCCTGCTGTTAACTCTGTTTTGCCTGTTTTGTCCAGATTTGATCAAAAATTCATAATTAAATTAACACATGTTGAAATCGAGTAATTCTAATTGGAATTTGAAGTAGACTTATATTCTAGTTTCAGTAATATTTTCATGATTTTTAGACTTTTGTGTAAATTATTTGGACACTTTGAACCTAGAGTATGGGGCTGCACTTAGTTGTATTTTGTTGAGTTGAGTGTAAGTGTCATGGTTGCTACATGAATTGATGTATGAATTATGTGTAGGCTTTGATAAGGATATTGGAGACATTATTCACTAGGGGAGCTTTGCTTTTGAAGGAGTTGAAGCATTGGTATAAGTGATTATTAATAATATATATATATATATATATATATATATATGTATATATATATATATATATTGAATATAAGAACTTTAATACTACGAATGATTTGATAAGTATGTGATGTGGTATGATATATACATAATATGTATATATACTGTGAGAATGTTGTATTGTGAAGTGAATATGAATATTGAATGAGAATTGAGTTGCCTAACATGAATTGGGTAATTATGTGATGAGAAATGAAATGTTATATACATTTGTTGAGAATGTGGAATTGTATTGAACAGATTGATGGAATATAGTGTGAAGTAATGTTTGATTATTTAAATATGAATTGTGTACATATATGTGAATTTATTTAATAATGGCGATATGAAATAAATATGTGAATTGTGAAATGTTGAATTGTGATTGATATGATGTAAAGTGAGACATAAATATGGAATGTGAATTGTGCATGTTTATATGGCATGATTGAATAATGTGAGGATATATGAGATATATAAGGATGCGAGGATGTGAGAACTGAGACTGAGCCTGGCGGATAGTCTCAGTATGTGACCACTTGTGAGAAATGCGCATGTGAGGTGGTTCCAGCCAGAAACCAAACTATGATGTGTGATATAAATGAATGAGTTTTGGAATTTTGAAATGAGATGTGATTGTTAATTGATGTGGTTGAGATATGTGTTAATAATATTTTATTACATACGCTAAGCTTGTATACCTTGTGTATATATTTGGTATATATGGTGTATATGTTTGGTACATGATTTGTATATGTTGTATGTGATTTCTATAAGTGAATTGGTATGTGTTTGGAATCGCAAGCTCACCCCTTTGCAACTATTTTTCAGGAAATAATTAGATAAAGCTTGAGACTTGCATTGATGAGACTTCCGAAGGGCTCGAGGTGTGCTTGGTGAACCGTCTTCCATCATCATTATCATGCATCATTCGCATTTTGTGTTAATGTTATGCACTTTTGAACTATACGTAGTGTTTGTGTTGAGGATGTATTATGCATGATGCATATGAGTGGTGGGTTGTAAAGTTTGAGAATATACAAACATATGTATGATTTTTGAGGGAGTTCATGTATATAGTTGTGATGAGATTGCACTATGTGATGTGCACAAAATCAAGGGTTGTGATGTTACAAGAATGAATTGTAAACTTTGTGAATATGATTGAGATTGTGCAAACATATATATATATGTTATTTGAAAGAGTAATCCATGCTATATTGGTGTATTGCGGTTCAAGAAGTATGTTGTGTTTGTGCAATTGTGTGTGAAAAGCATGGTCTAAGATGTTTTGTGTGTGTTTTGAGGACAGGATTGTGTAAAGCAGGTTTTGGGACAGAGCTGGAAGGGCTGCCACCAGTCACTAGTGGGCGCTAGTGACTGGCGAGCGCTAGTTGGCTTGGCTGCCTCCAGCCACTGGCGACCGCCAGTCCCTTGGCGTAGCCCTGTATAAAAAAAATTATATTCAATTGTTTCACTCTTTATATATATGCTATTGTTTATGGAGTACATGAATGGTGCATGGCATGTATATATACTCGTATTATTAATTGAGTATATTTAGGACACATGTTTGGTATTGTTTGAGGTCACGTGTTATGGGCGTCACAACTCTTCCCAACTAATCCTTAAACCCTTAATTGCTTCAGTCAAGTCCCTACTTTTTTTTAATTTAGTCATACTCATACCCAAGTCTCAAATTAATAACACCACTCTCTCACCCTATACCCCAAATGAATCACATATACTTCAATAAGTAAATACTCTCTATATGCAAGAAATTCTCATACTCTATACACATATGATTGTTAATGCATCATATCCAACCTTAACAAGTAAAATTAAATTAAATGCATAAAATTTCATACCCCACTTTACAGGCGTTACAGATAGGACTCAAGCCCATTTTGTCAAATCACCATTATTGGAACCTCTACTTCACGCTTGGTACAATGCCAAGTCTCAAGTTCAAAGAGTCAAAGAATCAAAGTACATCATTAGAGTGATTGCAATCACTATGTTAAATTTTATTACATCCTGAGGTTAATAGTGCTTGGAGCCTGCAATGAAAAGGAAAGATGAGTGACAATCTCTTAATGGATCTATAAACATTTAGTCAAAGTATTAAAGTTGCAGAGATACTTTAGATAGATTCACCTGTATGAGTGTGAAGTGTGGCCGCTTCAAGGAGTTTAAGGCTTGGCTCTATGCACTCATGAAGGATATAGACACAAAGCCTATAATGTGTCATTTATTTAAGGAAATTGTAATATATGGTGTATGTTCAATTATGTGTGCGAGATGTTTCTACAACTTGTCAAAACGAATAGTTGGTTCAAAGTTTTATCTACCATATTATTCAAATTTGTTGTATTGAGTAGATGTTCAAATTATAAGATACCTCTATTTACGCACATAATTTAAAGATTTGTTGTTTAATGGATGTTTGGTTGTATTTTGAAAATGGTGAGGGATTATTAGACATTTTTAAATTATAAAAGAAAATGTAAAGGAAAAGAACCTTAGAACATTGCTGCAATTGCAGAAAAGTTACAATTGCAACAGTAAGGAAGGAAAGAGAGGTTTCCTCTTGAATCTGCAATTGTAGGTTTTTACTCTGCTGTAATTGTAGAAAATCTGTAATTACAACATCCCCGAATTTATCAAATAAACTGTCTATTTCTTTGAATAGACATGACTATTTTCAAATTGTACAACTATACATACATCTTCTATAAATTATCTAAGTTAGTTTTCTGCAGGGATCATCTTGAAAAATATTGATAAACATCAAAATCTTGTATAAACAACATTACAAAATTTTCAAAGGCTTCATTGTATCCTAGAGGCAAATTATACACCACAAATATTGTCTTTAGGAAAGTGGGATTCTTACACGCCTTAGAGCAGATTTCTTGTTTTGTTTTTATATTTTTCTAACATTTGCTCATGATTCAGTAGTTATTAGTTTTGAGTAGTGTTAGAAAATTAATTTGGGTTTGCGGAAGCGTGAGAGGATCAGAAATTATTTGAGATAATAAATAAACATAACACTAAAAAAAAGAGAAAGCACAAAACACACAAGAACTAACGTGGTTCGACGTAAGCCTACGTCCATGGACGAAGGAGGAACAAATTCACTAATCAACCAAAGATACAAGAAAATAGTGTGGAGACAAACACTCAACCCTTAGCCCCAATTACACCCGATCAAGCTCTCTACTTGGCACACGTGCAGAACATAAGGTATTCACAGTGTCTCTACAACACACTAATAATACATATACATGTAGCCCTATTTATAGAGGATATAAAATCCAATTTGATGAAAAATTCTCTTCAATATAGGAATCCTTTCAACATAAGTAATAAAAATTTAATTTCAATTAAGAGTTTAATTCCTAAATAAGAGTCAAATCCTATTGAGAAAGGATTTCTTTGACTTAGCTATCAAGTATATGCCAAAATATCAATCCTATGTGTTACACGGCCGTGTTTCGATCCATGTTCGCTTCTGGCCTAAATCGCCTATTTCAACACACTCTGCAAACGCCCGTGTGTCTGCCCGTGTTTTCTTTTGGATAAAATGACAGTCTCGAACACATCCTGAGATACGCCCGTGTCTTAGGTCATATGTGCCTTCAACATGAATATAAGGCACAACAACGTCCAAATGCTCAAAATAATGATGTCATAGGCTAAATTCAAGTCACATATTAATAAGTAGAATGAAAATTGTTAAAAGTTTGTTATCTATGTATAATGCCATTGGTTGTATCAGTTTCAAAAATAACTGCCATTATAACTGCTGATCAAAGGCAGCTGAAAGATTCTTTTTGTATTCATTGAAGAAAATAGTATAAATCCTTTTCTTTTGCTTTGCAATACAACTTTCTTCCTTTCTAATTTTCTTGCTCTTTCTTTCTATCCAAACAACTTTCTCTATATTCTTTTCTTTACTTTTTTTTCTTCTCTTTCTGCTGCTATTTTCCTTGTTGAGTTCTATATCTGTGGTTCTTAACAATATGTTGCAGAAATAACTGCCATTATAAAGATTCTTTTTGCATTCATGGAAGAAAATAATATAATCCTTTTCTTTTACTTTGCAATACAACTTTCTTCCTTTCTAATTTTCTTGCTCTTTCTTTCTAACCAAACACCTTTCTTTTAATTTGTTCTTTTCTTCTCTTTTTGCTGCTATTTCCATATCTGTGGCTCTCAACAGAGCCAAATCTTAAGGCTCTCTCCGAGCAAATTACGGTAGATAACTTCACTCTTTAGTCTCTGAAATTCTTCTGTCTCTCTTTCTTGTCTCCAAAGAAGATGGACAAGAAAAGAAAATCATTTGCCATGGCCTTGTTGTTCTTCATGATCACACTGTCTGCAAAACTTGTACACTGTTTC
>CATIWO010228756.1:0-10405 GCA_949673435.1 Macaranga tanarius | reverse complement strand
GACTCGATAGTCCATACAAAATAAATGAACCTTTCAAAGGTCACAACATACGAACCTCTCAAGGTTCACAATAAACGAATCTCTCAAGGTTCAACAAATACGAACCTCTTAAGGTTCAACAAACGAACCTTTCAAAGGTCACAACATACGAACCTCTCTCGGTTCAATTATAAACGAACCTCTCATGAGGTCAAAACATACGAACCTCTCTTGGTTCAATTATAAATGAACCTCTCATGAGGTTAAAACATACGAACTTTTCTCGGTTCAATTATAAACGAACCTCTCACGAGGTCAAAACATACGAACCTTTCTCGGTTCAACTATAAACAAACCTCTCATGAGGTCAAAACATACGAACCTTTCTCGGTTCAACTATAAACGAACCTCTCATGAGGTCAAAACATACGAACCTCTCTCGGTTCAATTATAAACGAACCTCTTATGAGGTCAAAACATACGAACCTCTCTCGGTTCACTTATAAACGAACCTCTCATGAGGTCAAAACATACGAACCTCTCTCGGTTCACTTATAAATGAACCTCTCTCGAGGTCAAAGCATACGAACCTCTATCGGTTCAAAATATACGAATCTCTCTCGGTTCATTTATAAACGAACCTCTCACGAGGTCAAAGCATACGAACCTCTATCGGTTCAAAATATACGAATCTCTCTCAGTTCATTTATAAACGAACCTCTCATGAGGTCAAAGCATACGAACCTCTATCGGTTCAAATATAAACGAACCTCTCTCGGTTCAAATATAAACGAACCTTTCACGAGGTCAAAGCATATGAACCTCTCTCGGTTTATTTATAAACGAACCTCTTATAAGGTCACAACATATGAACCTCTCTCGATCCAAAATAAATGAACTTATCAAGGTCAGAACATACGAATCCTTTTAGGTTCACAATAAACGAGCCTCCTTCAAGGTTCGATACTCCGATGCTAAATAAATATCCTTCTCGAGGAAGGGCCTTCACATGCAAATTTACAGAAACATGGAAATTATGAAAACTAGCAGAACGCTTTTTCGAACATAAATATTCGATACCATTGGAGGGGACATCTGATAAATAGAAGAATTATCATGTTCCTATACCTACGAATCTAAGTCCTGAAAGGACTCTGATCAACAAGGCTAAAGAGACCTAATTGATAAGGAATTAGGACTCTCATGATGCTAATCCAAATGGGACTAGGTATGTCCTTCTTATGCCTATATATAGGCTCATATCTCACATTATATATAATCTTGAATAGACTTTCTCTAACTTAAGCATCAGAGAACCTACGGATCAGAGATCCTAGGCTCATCCAAGGTGTTCTTTTGTGCTTGTAGGTTTGAAGGAAGTCGGCATTCATCAATGATTAATGTTTTAATTAATTATATTTTTTTGAATTATTGATATTCAGAATCTATTTGATTCTAACTAATCCTGCTAATGGTGCTAAATATATATATATATATATATATATATATATATAAGCTTATTGGTGTTAAAAATCACAACATTTTTAATCTGTTGCAGATTTATATCAAATTTTAAAAATTGACAAAAGTAGCACAATTTAATATTTTATTTACAATTATAGCACAATTCCAATTTTAGTTAAAATTAAAAACTGAAATGTATATGAGGAAGGTGAGGTGGAGTAATTCAACTCGATCTAATATTATTTTTACCATTTTAATTAATGTTAGATAATAAATAAATACTATTTAGAAAATAATTTTAAATGTTATTGTAGGCGGCGGGGTTCAGCGCGTGCCCAAGTGTTTAGCGACCACGGCATTGTATGGGCTCAGGGCCTACTAGGAATACAACCACAAGCTTTTTGGGCCTGGATCGGAGAAGGGAGTCGCCACCAGGATGAGATCCGGGATACTTTTACAATAACTGAATCCCGCAGAGAGAACCCAGCAACCATCCTCAAAGACTAGGTCCGAAAACTGGGTATGGGCTTTTGGAATGCCCACCTGACTTTGCGATCGGCCTCCGTTTATATTTCTTGTTTTATTATTTTTAATTATTAAATTATTTCTTTATTAACATACGAAATTACAATTGCCTTCAAGCCATTTTCAAAATTTACAATTTAGTCCAATTTATTTAATTATTTCATTTTTGCATGCCATTAAATTGGTTCATCACAACACACATCCACACATCATATTCATCTACAATTAACAATTAAAAAACACAAAAATAATAAATAAAATGCGCATACAAAGAAATGGATGGAGGAGAAATGAATTACAATCCGTTATGCACACATTAAAAATAAATGACAAAAAATTAAATTAACATTTAACTCTAAATTTAGTAGCCACCGGGCCACTAATGATTCAGGCCTACAAAATAAATTCTCATTTAATTGTCCCAAAAAGAAAAAGGAAACCTACAAAAATGAATATGTCAATATATTGAAGATAAAAACTAAATAAATCACAAATGATAATAAAAGGTAATAACATACATTAATGTAAAATAAATCTACTTAATTTCTAGAAATTTGAAGCATGATTAACATTAATGAACCATCAGAATACTACCAAAATAAAAAATGATCATATCGCAATGAAAACTGCACAAAGGCGGCGCCTCAACCTCATTAAGGCGAGGAGACAGAGCCACCGCCTCTAGAGGCAAAGGCGGTGCCTTAATGGCCTTTAATAGAATAAAAACAACATAACATTTAATACACAGAAACACACAAACCATGCTATGAATAGAGTTATTAACTCACATTAATTGTCTTAAATTGTACTTTAATCACTTCAATCATTAAAAAAAAATAAAACAAAAATATGATCAAAATAAAAAGAATTTAAGTAAAGAGATATGCTGTAAAAAATGGTTTGCCCTTAGAAGTTTGATGTTGAAGGATGGAGCTCTGACTGATGTGAAATTAGAATCTGACCTTTAGTAAAGAGCCCCTACAGCCACAGCTACAGCTTGGTTTTCTTCTCTGCTTTTTTTTTTCCTTTTATGCATTTTTAACTTTTTTTCCTTTCTGTCTCTCTCTTCTTACGTAGTTTTTTTTTTGTTTCAGAAGCAAAAAAATATCCCCCAACTCTTCTGGTCTCCCCCTTTTAATTCCTTTTACCCCACTCTCCCTCTCTTTCTCCCTCTTTCCCATTTTCCTTTTCCTTCTCCCCTTGTATCCACATTCCAAAGGAACGTGGTTTACAGGGAGAGATATGGCACATTTATTTTTTTTGGAAACTAATTCCACTAAGGTGTCACCTTAATGGCCGAGGCGTTGCCTCAACACATAGGAAAGGCGCCTTTGTGAAGAGGCAGTGCTTCTTTGGCTTTTATAAATGTGCTTCTTCGGACTTTAATGTTAATTGGGCTGAGTTGCCTGAACTGGGTTGATTTTTTTAGGCTGTGGACTTTCTTTAAAAGGGCTAGAGACTTTTCACATTGTCGGTCCCATTTTATCCATTTTCATCATTGGGCTTTCACTCGTGGGCCGGGCTAAACTATGTACCAACGGTTATACTCAAATCACATAAAATAATTTAATTTTTTAGACAATATTTTATATAAAAAATATTTATATAGATAATATGTGGCAGTGGGTCCCACTTAATTGAAGGTAAGTTAGTCCATTTTAGTTTCCACATATACATTTCAATTTTTAATTTTGACCAAATTAAAATTGTGCTACTTTTGCTAACTTTTAATGTTTGGTATAAATATGTAACAGATAAAAATTATTGTAATTTTTAGCACCAATAAGCCATTTATTAATAAATGTCTAATTAATATATATATATATATATATATATATATATATATATATATATATATATATATATATATATGTGTGTGTGTGTGTGTGTGTGTGTGTTTGTGTGTGTATACATTTATTAATTTTTTATTGGCATAAGTATAAAAAACTATCATGTGGTTAGGCGTATTTTTACTTAAAGACTTGTAGTTTTTTATGACATTTAGAGGTATATGGTTTTCTAGCACTTTAGTACCTTATAAACTAATATCGTCATTATTTTATAATAAAACTTTAATATGACATGACTTTTCACTAATAAAAATATGTTACATGTAATTTTCTATCAATATAACTATTTAGATACTTTTAAAAATATTATAAATTTATTTTAAAAATTATTTCTTTTTATTTCTAATAAAATTAAAAATATATCGTACTTTTGTCTTTTGTAAATTTATTTTAACTACTTGAATAATATACTACTTACTAAATAATTTTACTATTAAATATCTATATTAGTTTAACATTACATTATATATATATATATATATATATATATATATAATTATTGAGCAGAGTACTAAAATGAAAGTAAAATCAAATTATACTCTTAAATATTACAAAAAATATCATAGTCCTTTAAGTGAAAAAAGGTTTAAAATTTTATACTTATCCTTTTTTTATTCATATTAAAATAAATTTTTTATATTGTAAATATATATACTTTTAATTAATATATCCTTTAGTATTATATTTTAAATTTCTAAAAATAATTATATTAATATATATGTTTGAATCATATGGTATCTGTATCTCATATAGGTGTCGGTAAATAGTTCTCAGCATTCAAATTGTAGCCAACCAGAAAATCCATTAAAGATTTTAGTAAATGCAAATGTGCCATGAGGGCGATGTTTGAACAATTGCTCTTCTTAATTCAAATTTTGATAAGAAGTTTAGATTACATTGATAATTAAATATAAATGGGACCACTGACAGAAAAAGAAAAAAAAAAAAAAAAAAACAACAACAACAACAACTTGTTCAACTCTTCAAAAGCTTATCTCCACCGTTAGCTCTCCTCTACTCTTTATCTGATACCGGGTTTAGGCCATCTTTTGCTGCTTCCTCTGCTTTCAACTCTGCTTCTGCTTTTGCCTTTTCAAGAGCTACAATGAGACTCTCCAGGCACACAAGAGCATTCCCAGGAAGAGATTTCGGCATCAAATGCTCCGCAACGTCGGCAGGAGTCATCTTTGCATCCCTTAACAGCTCACCAATTTTGTCAAACAGAGGATGAGACTCGAGCTGAAGGTAGTTCTTAGCCAATTGCTTGAATGCTTCAGTGCTGCAATATGACAATTCTATGTGCTTGTCCATCCTTCCTTTTCTGATGAGTGCAGGGTCAAGTTTCTCCACAAAATTTGTGGTGAAGACTATTAGCCTTTCTCCTCCACAAGCTGACCATAACCCATCAATGAAATTCAATAACCCAGACAGAGTAACTTGACTGCTTTTGCCATCTCTTTCATCTTTTGGTAGTTTCGGCTTTTGATCCTTATTATCCTGATCCCCATCTTCCACTTTATCCTTCTTCTTGCTTCTTTGACCAGTTAAATCAAGAGAGCAATCTATATCTTCAATCACAATAATGGACTTGCTTGAGACCTCGATTAGTAGCTTTCTCAACTCAGTGTTGTCTTTAACAGCAGTTAATTCAAGATCATATATATCATAGTTCAAAAGATTTGCCATAGCTGCAATCATAGTAGACTTACCAGTCCCTGGTGGACCGTATAGAAGATAGCCTCTCTTCCAAGCCCTTCCAATTCTTGCATAGAAATCTTCAGCTTGGCTGAATGTGATCAAATCATCCATAATTTCCTTCTTCTTCTCTGCTTCCATTGCCAGTGTCTTGAAATTCGCCGGATGCTCGAAAACTACATGACTCCAATATGACCCGTTGTTAGTATAAAGCTTTCGCTGTCGATTTCTCACCTTAATTGCCTTGCCCTCTTTCAGGACATGGTTTAAGTACGGCCCAATTATGAGATCTCTATGTTTCTTATGGAATCTGAGCTTATAGAACCTCTTCTCATCGGTCACCTGATGGAAAGATAATGTCTGGGACTTGAAAACATTCTTTCCTGAAGACCACCATATCTTCACCCCTTTGAATTCATCAGCAACCTCTTCATTATCATCCATGCTCAGAACAAGTGACTGGTTGTTCTTGACCACTTCAGCCTTTAGCCGCTTCGCCTGCATAGATGAACTAGAGCTGAGATAAGTTTCGATGGCTGAGTAGGCTTCGCTTCGCATCAAACGTTCGCCGGTGAATTCATGGAATGTAATGTGTATATAAGGGTAAACAAAAGTGAAGGCTCTGTGGGTGTACCTCTCAAGGCGGTCTCGTAGTTCATAAGGGAAGTATTGCTTGAACATAGCCCAAACAAACATCAAACTGGCAATTACAGATCCTACTTGAGCAAACACATCTCCTTGCCTCAGCTGAAACATTTTTGTTTCGTGATGTCTACTAGTTTTGACGATTGATGATCTTGTTGGGTTTGGTTATATGAATAGAAAAGGGTAATTAAACAGGTTTACAACAAGAACAACGACAACAACGTGTGTGATCAGTGTCAGGACAGAACAAATTTTTGCTTCAAATGCTGTGAATGCAATGAAAAAAAAATGTTCAAATTGAATGGCAGTTTTCAAGAAGAGGCCAAAAGTCGGCAAAGGCTGTAAGTAAGAGCTAATCTTATCGGCTAAGTTAGCAGATGTCACTTGTGAGTTGTGACATATGATAGTGTGCAATTAGAATTGCTTAACGTTGATGTCATGGACTTTGTTGTCTATTATTTTACATTAAAATCCTAAACCTGCCCACAAAATGCCACATGAATCCTTGGACCGTGCTTCTTGTCTGTGACTTGCTTGGCCAAGTTTTATATTTGGGTGGTTGAGAATTTGGAATAAAATACCATATCCGACAAGCCGCACCAGACGTGTTATTGTTTTCCTTTTTCTTTTTTTCCCATACGCCTGATATGTTATGAATCATATATAGCACAACTTTAAAATTCCTTTGAGAAATTTTGTTGAAATGATTGGAGAAAAAACAGAGCAAATATACCCCGGACTTTTGAATTTGCATTATCATGCAATCTCCACCTGCTTCCCCCTTTTTTTTTTTTTTTTTCTGTTGAATGCCTTCGATATGTGGCGACATTATAAGTTCTTGTTATTTCAGAGTTCAAATGCTACTAAAAAATTACAATAAAATTATTTTTCATTTTTTTAATTGAACACTAATGATAGGTTTTTTCTTTATTTCTTCTTCGTAGTTTCTAAAAAAAGATTTATCTATTTTAAGCATATTACATTTAATGATTAAAATTATAATGTATAGCGTATGTCATATTTTTATTAATTACATACGAATATTTAAAATATATATTACGCATCAAATTATTGATTGCAATATATATAAATATTTGCTGTATTTTCAGCTTTGTTTTGCCTTCCCTCATGGTTTCCAGCCATTCTTTACATCTTTCATTGCATTTTTTGGCAGTTTCCATTGATTGAATTAGGCCTTGCAATAGGGTGTGTATCGAATAAAAAGAAAAACATTAAAAAGAATAAATATATGAAATATATGAAACTAAAACATTAAAAAGAAAAACTAAATCAAATCAAATAAGTGTAAAAAAATGAACTGAAAAGCAAACTGGTTCAGTTCGGTCGGCATATTCAGTTTGATTTTTTTTTCTAACTTTAAATCTATTGAAGTTATATAATTTTGTATTATTTTAATAATATTTGAGAGATATGTTATTGTTAATTTTTATATTTATTTTGTTTATTGATTTTTTAGAAAAATTAATCGAATTGATTATCTAAAATAAATTAAATAATTTTGGTTAAAATTTTTTTGGTATTAAATAATCTGACTAAAAAATTTAAGCATTTAAAAACTCATATTAGTATTAAATAATATGACTAAAAGTTTTAAGCATTTAGAAACTCATATTATTAATATAGTTTGAAATATTAATACTACACTGATCAAACCGATTTATAAATACTCACAAAAATTAAAAATAAATTATAAATTTGGTTCAATTCAGTTTAATAATATTATCTACAACAAAAACCGAAAACAAATAAAAACCAAACAAAATTTTTTTTAACTTTAAACAAATCGGTTCAGTTTATTTATTTTTAAAAAATTTTTTGTTATTTTTTCTCAACCCCTACTTGTAAGTTTCTATTTTTCCTACAGTCAATAATCAAATAATAGACATATGCATATATTTTGCTACATACACACGTGGTGGTGGTGCACCCTATCGTTTTAAGACAAATATGCATATGTTTTGCAACATACACACGTGGTGCACCTATCATTTTAAGTTTTATTAAGTGTTTATATAATATTATTTGTAATCTTAAAATTACTGTATTTTATGTAAATAAAAATTTTATAAACTTTACTAGCAACTTTAACTTATTAAATTGTTTTGCCAAATTGTAAATATTCATTAATCAATAAACGGTCAGAAGTTCAGTACAAGCTATTTACAAATATACCCAAAAAAATAAAAGTAAAAATAAAGCCTAACAACTGGAAAATGATAGATGCTTGTAGATAAAATACATTCTTCTACAATTACCACAGGCACATATTGTTGCTCTCTCGAGTCAGGCACTCAGGCTCCAGCTGCATTCTCGGGCATATTTGTATATGACAAGGGTGCCAATCTGAGCAAAAGTGATGCCAAATGTAATTGTTGATTGAATGAAGAAGAGAGATGTAAAAGAAAGATTTTATTCAGAGCAATTAAGTCAGCTAAACCCCTAAAAATATAGGATTTGTTTAGAAATAGACAGAAAACTAAAACTAATATTAAAATTCACATTGATCAAAAATATTTTGAAAAATAGCTCTAATGAAGTTTTTTCTTTTTTTTCAAATCTAGAAGCTGTTTGACTCTTTTAGAACTGTTTCAACAACAAATTTAATCCTTTGATTTTTTTTGAATCAAATTTGATCCTTCTATTTTTTTGAATCAAATTTTTTTTCTACTTTCTTTATTTTTTTCTCAACATTTTTTTACTAAACTTTTTTTTCTATTTTTAAAGTACTGTTTTTATCAATATTTTTTTTTGCTCAATATTTTTTTCTCAATATTTTTTTATACTCAAGATTTTTTCTATTTTTAAAGTACTCTTAACATTTTATTTTTTTCTCAATATTTTTTTTATTTTATTTTTTACTCATATTTTTCTTAGTATTGTTACTTAAATTTGATCCTCCTATTTTTTTTTTTTTTGAATCAAAAAGCAACAACAAGCAACAAAAAACAATAACAAAGCAACAAAAAAAATAACAAGCAACAAAAAATCAACAAGCAACAAAAAACAATAACAAAGCAACAAGTAACAAAAAGTAACAATAAAGCAACAAGTAACAAAAAGCAACAACAAAGCAACAAAAAAACAACAAGCAACAACAAAACAACAAGCAACAAGCAAAGCAATAAAAAAGCAGCATCAAAGTAACAATAAAATAACAACAAAAAAAACAACAAAAAAAGCAACAAGCAACAAAAAAAAATAACAAAAAGAAACAACAAAAAAACAAAAAGAAACAAGAAAAAATTTACCTTTCAATAAATATAATTTTTACTTTTATTAGTATCAATAATAAAAATAATAATTTATTTGATATATTTCATAATTTTTATATCTCCACTTCTGGTATAATAATATGAACACATGGCTAATATCATCTCAGCTGCTCCCTTTCAATGTGTATGGATTGCGCTGTCTTTGCTTTTCCTCATCAGTACACCACTCATTTTTTTCTGTGAATTAAATGCCTCTACATGTATCAATATGAGGTAGAAAACTTTCCAAACGGGAACTTTCAACATTGCCACGATATAAATGAAATAAGAATTTGTCTCTCAGATCCCAAAACACAACTCTTGCTCCTACAAGTTACAATTCAAAAAAAATAAAAAAGGTCACTTCTCTGTGTGTGTCAAATGCCATGTAAATGCAAGGAGCGGATGTAAGAAGAAGATATTGTGCAGAACATTTCAGATTATTTGAATAGCACTAAATTTAGCCCTGGTAGCTGCACTTCCTTCTTTTTTTTGGAAAGAAAGAACAACATGATAAACTAATATTAGTGCCAGAAAATAGGAACAACAATGGTTCATTTATGATACGATCTCAGAGAATCCACAACTTTAAGAATAAAGATGGATAATTTAGGTTACAGGTAAGAAGAAAAGCAAAAACCAGTGAAATGAAAGACTAAACTCAGGAGATCTTCAATTATCTCTTACTTTAATAATAATGCACCTTAAGAATATGTACAGGACGCCACATCTAGCACAGAGGACAGAAATGCCAAGGTTGAAGAACTTTTCATGCTTTAACAGAAAACATTTGATAATGCTTGCATCAACTTGCTATGCATGTATATCTATTGCTGTATATTTGATAAGAACTACTAATTGTTACTTGTGACCCTTCCATAAAACCTTTTTGGAGTAATATATGAAGTTTGGCTTTATCAAACCATACAAAGAATTAGTATGCTTGTTGCAACAGATCCATGTACTTGTCCAGTG